>WWET01000857.1:395684-409993 GCA_011038615.1 Limnodynastes dumerilii | reverse complement strand
TGATATATATATATATATATATATATATAGTTTACTGTGTACACATTGTTAAACTGAGAATAAAAAGGAATGCATTCCAAGCAATTACTGCGTTGTAGATAAATGACTATTTGATGTGATCACATGACACAGGTTAGTGAGAGATGTAGATTCTCATATTCCATAATGATGTCATGTCAGTTTAATGATCTGCGAGCCTCCTCTCTGCAGCGTCTGTTCTGTCTAGGTCACTACATGTCCACAAAAAAAGTTTACTCAATACATAAGAACAAATGCTGGTAGAAAACATTGTCGCTGACCACAGACATCATTTATGCTGAGTGTTCAGGCAGAAAACAGATGTTTGATATGACAAATGGACGTTACCTCTGAAGGTCCCAAATCCTGAGGGGTGATGTATGGCGGCAGCAAGCTGTCCCGGTAACAAAGGAGCTGTAAAAGCATAAGCAGAAAAAGAGATTAACCAGCAGATCATAGGGGTGATCTGTTTATACGCAGGACAAGAGGTGAATCGATATATACTGTAAAAAAATGATAGTGGTAATAATGCAAATATGAATACAACATTATAAAACTATTTCTAGGGCAAGAGTTCATATAAGACACTTAAAAATTGATTTCTTACATTCACATTCCTGCCCTCTTCACATAGTCAAGGCTGCCGATTGGTGGCCTCAACATATGATAAAGTATCATAAAATGTAAAATAAACTGGTAGATTAACTTCAAGAGATCTTCTGTCCTCCACTGACCTCTGCTCATTAGCACTATGTCCCAGTGCTACCTAGAACAGGATGAACACCAAACTGATCTTCTCTTCTCGTCTGAAATCTGCCTCACAATAAAGAACACCACAACGTCCTCTTTCTCCTAAAACCTCTGCCTTCATGTCACATTTGCCTCCATGGACCTCTATGTTCTTTGCAGCCACTTTGACTACTGCAGCCTCCTCACTGTATAAATACTAATTTCCCTTCTGTGCTCTACATCTTCTGCACTTACTCGCAATGTCCTCCAAACCTCCTAACAGTTACCTACAAATCCCTCAATGACACCACCTCTTCATACAACACAAATATCCTGTCAATCTCACCCTACCTATCTCTATGACCTATGATTCCATCAAGCAACCGTCTTTTACTCATACATCACTCATGGAATCCACCCCATGAGTAAGCAGACTCTCCCACAGCCTCCATTTTTTAATCCTTATATCCCGGTCATCTATAGCACCCAAACTAATGCACCCTCAGAAAGTTACCAACCTACCACAATCCATTTATGCCCTCCACCATAAAGTATGAAAGCTCTGTCATGAACACAGCCCTTCCTACCCTTTGTCTTAATGTTTGCTTTTATTTCGTCTATATTAAATTTTTTTTATGTATCCTACACATATATCCTACATATTATCAGCAATAATAGTAATATCAACATATTATACCGTATATCCAACAGGATTCTTGCAATCCAATGATGCTGGTATATACAAATATGTATATTTATAATAAAACTAAAACAAACTGCAGTATAACAACGATAACACAACTGATAAACCACATGTTATATACTTATTAAAAGCAAACAAAAAGCTTATAAATTAAGGACAGGTTTGACAGGCATATTTCAGGCTACCCATTACCACTTTGCTGTGTTATTCATTAAATAACTGTGGAAAATACATTATATTAATACATTTTAGTTCATGAACAATTACTGACATTAAATAATTGCAATATATATAATATATATATTTTTTTACATACAGTATAATACAGGTAATTATAAACAGACATAAAGGGAAAGGGATGTAAAACATTATAATATATTAATTGGAAGCAAATAGGGCGTCTAACTCCTATTATTGCTTCAAGAAATGTTCTTTCAGAAGCAATACCCCTTTTAAAACCTGAGAAAAGTATTTTGTCAATGGAGCATGTCACTACAAAGTAATATATTATTTATTTTTCTTTGACATAATCCATTAATAACAAAAAAGAAAGCCAATTACTGTGGGGAGCAATTTGCTTCTTAAGATTCTTAAAAAAAAAAAATGTAAACAATGAGGAGACCAGCATTTTTCCCCTGGAAGGTATGCAGTAACACTCTTTGATTGTGGCCACGGGTCTAAATTAGCATCAAGGTAAGTCAATAGTTTAGATGGAGGGGAGGGAACCAATTCTAATCCCTGCCACTCTGGCAAATCTGACCTCCCAGTAGGCCTGCGGTAGGGATTAATATCTCTACCCCACTGGCCCTACACCCCTAGGCCCCCCTCTTCTTTTGCTTCTCCTTACTTGATCTAGTCTGCAGTTAGCAGACTGAAACGAAATGAGTTTCCCTCCCTATATTGTCTTAACACATTTCTCCAGGTGCATACTGAGCCGTTGATTTAGTAAAGGAGTTCTATCCCACCAGGATACCTGTGGTTTTCCCACCACCTTGATCTTTCCACTTCAGTGGTCCTCTTCTTTAATACAACCAACTTGCTCCTTTATTCTTTCTACAATATTCGACTTACGTGAGATTGTGGGACACATAAAAAAAAAAATAGACTTGAAAACTTCAACGCTTTAATTCATAACCCTCCTCCCCCTTTCTTTTATAGAAGTTAAAATAAAATGACATGGTCTTTTTTTAAATTTACCGCCAATAGGCTATTTAACACTACATTTAATTAATATCTTCAACAAGTAAAATGACAAACTCATTAAATTGCAAATCTAATTAAAGACACAAGGGCCAGTAGTATGACTGGTAATGATTAGAAGAAATACGTTTATTAAAACTGAATACAGTAAGATTCCAATCCCTGGTAGTGGTAAACATAAACATACAACTGAAACCAATTTGAATGCCTCTAAACTTCTTTTGAGCTGCACCTTTTCTCTGGATTGCTCTTCCAATTCATGAACACTCATTTTCTAAGCTCTTATAAAAATCTGCAGACAAGCATAAACTCTGATCTCATGAGAAGTCACTTCAATCATGTGTAAAGTGGTGCCATTTTATCATTGGACTGGATCCACACTCACTCCATTTTCTGTTCATTATGATCAGAGAACAGTTGCGAGTCCCCGCTGCGAGGGCTCGCATTGCAAATTTGGGACAGGTGAAAGCTGCTTTTCGGCTGTCCCTATTTCAAATGAGAGCACTTTCGATTCGCATACTCACCCATTTATTTTCGGAAGCGCCGCCAACGCCGCCAAGGACTTAGGGTTAGGCTGCATTGGGGGGGGGGAGGAATTAGGGTTAGACTGTGGGGGGACTTAGGGTTAGGCTGTAAGGGGGTGACTTAGGGTTAGGCTGTGGGGGGGGGGACTTAGGGTTTGGGTTAGGGAGCAGGTTGGGGAAACAGCTATCGGAGCACTGTGTTCGGTGGTCCAGGGATCGATTGCTAGGCCTCATCGAGTTTGGAACTGGCTGGGAGCGAACAACCCTTTCGAAATAGGGCCGTTCGCTACAGAGACCCACACCTTTGGAGAACACCCCATTTTGGTAAGTGGTGCATGCATAGGCTTTCAATCCTAATAAATATTACACCGACGGACCATGACGGGATGGGAAGCGCTTCTGCTATGTGGGAGATGAGAGCTATGGTAACTGTACGGTAAGGGCTGGTTTCAGCTCTTACGTACAATCCAGATTTCGACACTGTTCCCATTTTACGTGGAGATAGTTCAGAAAGCTGACCGTAGAGTCTCCATCGTGTCGCCAAATGAATGTGGGGAGTGACATCCTGGAAAGTCAGGATGCTGTGGGGGTCCAGAGCTCTGAGCACAATGGCAATTGAGCATAATTTGGTATTACAATGTACAAATAAGTGTGCAGCCACACTGCGTACCGATCCAGACTTCCAAACCATCGCCTTTTTTACATTTGCACAAGTTTGAAAACTTAAGGTAGGGCACGGCTATCAGAAGTGATTATGACGGAGTATCCCCACGCATCTGAAAAGCGCGGATACGATGGCAATCTAACAGACGGAAGTTTCCGGTCTAATACTATAAGAAATTAAACAAAAGCTAATGGGTCCAACACAAAAAATGTAAAAACTTCTCATTCTAACCATAATGGGAATATGGTGGGATTTTGCATAGTAAATCTTTACCGTATCAAATTCCTCTCCAAGAAAATTAATGGTTGCAGCTTATGAACCATAGAAGCATATGAGATCATCATAGAACTCATGATAGTGGGAGCACAGTGAAGTAGAGCTACAAAATGTAAAAGGTTATTTGGGAACGTCCCAATTATTGAATATTGAAAGGAGAATGTTTATTCACTCCATTTTCTCTGTACTCTTCTTTCATAAACATTGTACAATCTATTGATGAAAGGATATTTAGACAAAAAAATGGAATTGTAATGATTTATGTCCATGATTTATGTCCATCAATGATTTATGTCCACCGACCTTCAAAATGACTACTGTCCTTCCTACTGTCCAAAATATCTCCAGTTCCGGTTGCTACAGCGACAATAACACAATTGACAATGATATAGCTGACATGTAACGTTGCTTAAATCGTTATTTAAAAAAAGTATACAAAAATAAAAATGACTTTCCTTGTTCCCGCTTCTGCTCAGTCCCACTCTCTCCTCCACTCTGTTCCCTGCTCTCTTCTCAAGAAGAATGGCGATCATCTTATAACGTCGCACTAACCTACTACACCTCAATATCTCCAGTAAAGATCAAACACTGGCAATTTCTGACTTTCCCAAAAGCACTACATTAGCAGAGCATTCACCGCTATGATACAAAAGGAAGGTAGCGGAGTTATCAGCTCATCTCCAACACATCTGCATCAGCTGCTCTTATCTGCCATCCTGACAGACAGATAACCTTTCTTTTTCTCATTCTTCTAGCAGGGGTGTAACCAGCTTTTGACATTAGGGGGAGCTAACACAAAAAATAGCATTAAAAAAAATACAAAATATGCAGCACATAGGATAAAAATATAATCTAGAATATTTTACAATCTAATTCCTCAAAATACATATTTTAGAAAAAAAATAAACCCAAAAAGTAATAGAACCTTTTAAATCCGGCATAGGTAACCTATGGTACTCCAGCATAGTGGAACAGCATAATCAAAGCTGATTGGAGCATTTGGCATACCGCAGGATACCTAGGTCTGTTTTAAATTATATAAACACTGTAATATAACCATACAGAGATCCACCTCCATGACGCTAACATGATCATAGGTCATCACCTACTAGGAGCCTCTTTCCCAGCAACTACACTCTGGCAGCAGTGCAGATGCAGACACAGACGCTTTTCCTGGTCCACAGCTGCAGAATGATATTAGCAGCTGTAGGTCGGCTCTTTTTTTTTTTTTACTATGAGTGGTGTGTCCCTTAAACCATGGCCCTCACATAATTGATTTGTTGATCTGTGATCTAAAAAGCGCTGTTAAGTCAGAAATAAAGTCCACTCAGTGACAGTGGACAACCCTTCTACCGCTCTAATGGGGCGCCTGGACTTGGATGGTTGCAACGCTTCTGGAGTAAGCATTGTAGCCATGGACACAGACATGGCCTGGGCTAGTGCTGCTAAAAATGCTCTGTGCAGAGGACCAGGCAACGCCTACGTTCAGTAGCTGCATGCTTACAGAGCAGTGCAGTGTGTGTACGCGTGGATCTCATTTTTCTTTTACAGGAGGCAATTTCTATTTATAGCCTGCTATAAACATTATTTTTATTTATTTATTCATCTATTAACAGGTTTTTATATAGCGTCAGCAAATAATAAATTACATACATTGATTAAAAAAATATATAACTTACTTAAAACCGTCTTAAAAAAATTGGAGCCATGCCCTGTCATAGGTGTCTATATAACGATTTTACATCAAGAGAAGCAATTGCTCCCCCTGGCACCGCACCTGGCTACACCTCTGCTTCCTATCTAAATTCATCATGACCTTTATATTGCTTTTCTATACATTCCCTGTGCAGTTGCCACCTGACACACTACATTACATATTAAATTCCTCCATTGAGTGCTCCCTTGCGCAATTCTTGCGTCGCTTACATACATCCTGGTCAGGTTTCTCCTTTACCTTTATCAATTCAGCTGGTGGTAGCATTGCTGACCGTTATCGCTTGTAGTCCCTGGTCCACCAGTGATTTAACCCGTACTCTACGGGCCAGATTCAATTGTCGGCGGTATTTTCAAAAATAGTGCGTCTGAAAAAATACGACGCCTTCGCCGGCAATTTAGCGTTAAAAATTCTGAAATTCAATTATTTTTTTACCGCTGCGCAAAAAGTGCAGGCAGCGAAGAAGAAATTTAACGGGAAAAAAAACCAAACCTTTTTTGAAAGTCGCAGATAACTTCCTGCTAGCAGAAAATGACCGGCGCTAATGACAGGTTATTGGCCAGTGTCTGAAATATCGTTCTCACGATATTTCAAGTAAATTAGTGCAGACAGTAACACTTATGAATGGTATTAAGGAATCATAGCCCTTAGTATTGTGTCAGTGGGTGGCTGTGATGTTAATAAAGCCATATAATACAGTACATAAGATCCCTATTCTTAGGTTTCTATATACTGTATATAACGCACATGCAATATAAAGAGGGTTACAGCACAATACATAGGACGAGATCCAAACTCGCCAGGCCGTATTCAGAGAACCGTTTTTGCGGGGAGTTTCGTGCGTAATTTTAGGATCGGATGAACTGCGCAAGCGTAGTAACTAAATTTACACTATCTACTTTTACGCACGGAAGTCCATTAGGCACGGGTTCCCGTTGATTGGAGTCACTGGTTCGGTTTTCTGGCTCTTCTGGACTTGCCACTGCGGAGACACCTCCTCTTCTTCCGCGGTGCTGCTCCTAATGACCATTTGGTCTCTAGGGGGCAGTGTTTTATATAATAGATGGCGTCAGTTACACTGGTGCTCTAGCGTTTCTGACTTTAAGGCGTTCAACCATGCAGCACTTGCTTTTTCACACACAAAAACACATGTCAAGTATATATCCACTTGGGAACAAACGTATGGAGGAGCGTAGTTGTAATCTGTGAAAGTGGGTGGGGGAAGGCATTTAAATGAGCATTTGAAGGCGCGTTTAGTTAGATACGCACGTATGTGAGTATTATACGCAACTAAAAGATCAGAGTGCTCGAGGGACCCGTAAGTCTCCAGCAACCCGTCTGTGTGAGGGGATTGTCGTGGGTGTTGGCTTGCAACGTGCGTGCGTATAATTGCGAACTTTTAAAAAACGGATCTCTGAATACGGCCCAAAACGTTTAATTAGTAACATTAAAATTCATAATGGATGATTCACAGTTATATCCAGTGCTTTTTTTGTATGGAAAAGGGTGCCGGAACTCACATCAACTCAAGCGCAACCACAGACCAATCACAAGTCGAGCAGTGCCATCACAAGCAGCGAGGATGAAGTACGTATGCATCAGACACGACACACAAGCGGCCGCATGAACCATTTTAATGATTTTGCTGCCGAAACTTTCAAAACTTTTAAAACTTGGAAAATCCATTAAAAAAAAGGTGCCGGAACGGCCTTCAGGTGTGTTTTATGATAAAAAAAGCAATGATTATATCAATGATAAGATCCAATAAAACAACATCAAAAACAAGCGAGAATAAAAGTTTCAAATTGAAAAAAATACATATGAAGGTTTCGGGTAAAGTCAAACTTAGAGTCGGAATGTCCACAGTTTCCCTGTTCCAGTTCAAGCTCCAGGTTTTCCAGGACTTTTAACCACCTAGCTACTACCCAGGTCATTGTAGATCCCTGTGAACCACCCTGGGTATGAGAACTGTTTTCAGTATATTGTGTTTGTTGTGTTGAGTTTATAGACACTCCAGGCTTTAGTAAGCGGAGGGTTTGGAAAAGTAGAGATGTTGCCCATAGCAACCAATCAGATTCTAGCTCTCACTTTCTTTTTACATACTAGAGAATGTCAGCTAAAATCTGATGGGTTGCTATGGGCAACATCTCTTTTTCAAGCCCGCAGCTTAGTAAATCTGGCCCTAAGTGTGACAGCACATGAATATGCATACCCTCCAACATTTTTTACTGAAAAAATCGGTACACCTGGGGGGCGTGTCCATGAAGGGGGTGTGGCTTGTCCAGAGAAGGGGCATGGCTTTAAAGTATTTTTATTTTACACCTTATTATATGAGCTTAGAACTCACAGGAGAGGGTCCTGTCACTATAGCAGTGCTGAAGGAGTCTATCCCTGCAGCTCTGCTATAGTGATCAGATGTTTCAGGACTGGAAGGTAAGTATAGGGGTTAGGGAATTTCTGGGTCAGAATCCGGTACAAGAGCCCATTTAGCCAGTACAGACCACTAAAAAAAAGGTACTGTACCTGCTAAATAGGTATAGTTGGAGGGTATGGAATATGCACCTACCTGAACCTACATGTAAGTACTAATGTTGAGGAAGATGATGATGAAGCATGCACCCACAAAAACTTAACTAGCTTTTAAATAGCATAAATATGCCAAGAAAATAGAGTCACTTATATTTTATGTGCCTCTGCAATGAACTGCAGATTATGGCTACTATTCTCGCAATTCTAAATCAGCCACAATCTCCACACATGCATGATCGCCAGAATATAAAACTGCATTACCCTCAGTCCTGCTACTATCACTTCTGTGTGACTGGATCATACAGAGCACTGAGCACTTTTACTATACAACCTGTCTGCTCCATTGTGTAATAGATAGCTCTTGTCCTTATGTATCAATCCCCAATGTCCTATAGAGTGTAAGCTTGCAGGCATGGCCCTCTTGCCACCCCGGTCTGTCTGTTACCACCCAGTTTTGTTATAATGATTGCTAAATTGTAAAGCGCTACGTAATATGATGGTGCTATATAAAAACCTCTTAATAAATAAATAAAATATAGTAGAGATCAAATTTTAACTGCTTTCATTAAAGAACGAACTACAACAATACGAGTGCGGAACAGCACTTACTGATGCTCAATGTTAAAAAGCACATTTTTATTTATTCAAAAGATTTTATATAAGGCCATAATATATAGTGCTTATAAAGATTTTAGACATTCATTATAAGTCAAGACTGGATAGTAACAGACAGACAGGGTGGGTGAGAGGGCCATATAGCAATTGTCCTTAAAAATATAATATAATAGAAAAAAAATTATATATGTATATACTGTATATACAGTATAAATAAATAAAACATTATATTAAATAATTATCGATTGCCTATTGACAATAAATGGGATAAAGTACAATAACATTTAACCTACAATTGTTGCCAATCATCAACACATGAAATGTTGTGTTCAAGCACTAGAATAGTAATGAATACTACAGCAGTTAACGTAGAAAAGATAATGCAGAAGATTAGATATCTATTACACACCAAATGTCATCCTGCAAGCAGCACAACACCCAGGGATGCCTTATCAGTGGCTTGGACGAAACCGTAAAAGCCTGTCAGTGAAATCCATTTACGAGCTGTGACAGTTGACGAGGCATAAGAAAAATCAGCAAGATCGTTGCTTAATTCCTATACTTAGTGTGCCCATGTGCTGGAATTTAAGGCACTTACTGTGTCATTAAAAGTGCATTGGAGTCTTCAAGAGCACTGGAAGGTGGTGAAGATCGGCGATTGTGATTTTGTATCTTAATGGGTCACACGACTCAACACAATGAGGTCTTGTTTGGAATCCATTTGTGTAAAAATGTTCTTGGGATGGAAACAATGTTCTGTATAGTAAAAGCTGATAATACTTCAATTCTATTAATAAGAAGACAAAAACAACAAAAGGTAGCAATAAAAAATAAACTTCTAATAGTAAAAAATAATAACAAAAAGAAAATGAAGATTCTATAACAGTATCTCCACAATGACAATAGCTAAACAACACACAGTCACAGAACATCGGTTGCAGTTCCCACTAAGATGATGTGCTTTCAGAAATAGAGACAGGCGAAAAGTAACTTTCAGATGTCTCTTCTTCGAATAGGGGGCCTTAGAATTTATTTTATGAATGGGTGAGTGTGCAGATCGGCATACTCGCCTATTTATTTTTTAAAAGACCCGCCGCTGTTCAGATGTCTCTTCTTCGAATAGGGGGCCTTAGAATTTATTTTATGAATGGGTGAGTGTGCAGATCGGCATACTCGCTTATTTATTTTTTAAAAGACCCGCCGCTGACAGCTCCGGAGAGGTGAGTTACCTCTCTGGTGACATGGGGGTTAGGCTCTTAGGAAGGGAGGGTTAAGGTCAGGCTGCAGGGAGAGGGGGGACTTAGGGTTAAGCTATAGAGAAGGGAGTATTAGGGTCAGGCTGCAGGGAGGGAGTGTTCGGGTTAGGCTATAGAGAAGGGAGTATTAGTGTCAGGCTGCAGGGAAGGGAAGGTCAAGGTCAGGCTGCAGGGAAGGGAAGGTCAGGCTGCAGGGAAGGGAAGGTCAAGGTCAGGCTGCAGGGAAGGGAGGGTCAAGGTCAGGCTGCAGGGAAGGGAGGGTCAAGGTAATGGTAGGGGAAGGTTAGGGTTAGAATTAGGGGAAGAGTTGGGGTTAGTTTTCAGCATCACCTTTCAGAGCACTGTGTTCGGTGCTCCAAGGATCGATTGCTTTGCCTCATTGAAATTGGCTGGGTTAGATTGGCCCTATCTTACCGGGGACCCACACCCCTGTAGGTGATATGGGTTACTCAGAGCACTGGGTCCTTAGGTGAACACTGACTACAGCGGATTAGATAACAAAAGGACTGTATCATATGACACATAATGCAGCCACCCCCCACGTATTCAGGGACAGAGATGTGGGCACAAGATGCCCCCTTATACAGCATTATGCCAACACCTCTGCTATGTTGCCCAGCTGTGTTAAGGCCTCGCCCCTGCTCTAAACAGGTGGTGGCCAATACGGTTGAGGACGTAGATCAGTGTTTCCCAACTCTGGCCCTCGGGTGCCAGTAACAGAGCATGATTTCCAGGCTGGAGCACAGGTGCCTTCATTACTGACTGACACATTGGAAGCGTTCCACAGGGGGCACTCATCACATCACAGGGGTGGAGTTTGTATGTTCTCCCCCTGTCTGTGGGGGAAGGGGGGTTCCTCACTCCTTTCCCTAATTCAAACTCTAACCCTCCCCTCTCATTACTCTAATTGTCCCCTCTCTGTATGCATTAACTGCACAGGCATAGCTGATACCGGATAAAGCATGCCGGGAGTCGTAGTTTCACAACATCTAGAGCCACAGGTCGGCCAGGCCTGCGGTAGTAGGTTAATGTGTGTTGTAGGGAGTGTGACTGCAGAGGGCGCCGTCTCCACTTCTCCCTTCCCGCAGCTTAGTAAATCTGGCCCCCTGGCGTGGTTGGAGACAGATTAGAATAGTATAGTCAGACCCTCCTGCTGAGACTAACTCCGATATGTATAAAGCAAACAATATGGATCCCACATCATGTGACTTGAACACAGCCAATCAAGAGAAAGACATGAGTGAAGCGTGTGTTCCAACCACATGCTCTGAATGCCGGATCTTCCATGGTTACATATAACGGAAACAGTGGCTATGCACCTACATATAAAAAGACGACATCTGCAGCTCTTCTCTATGTATATAAGAAGCTGCTTATCCATAAAACAGAGGCAAAAAATAAAATAAACATGACAAAAAAATTCCTTTAAATGAAACAGCCTTTGTTCACTTTAATGAAGGAGAGGTAGCTTTAAAAGAGGGAGCAAGACGCCTATGACCGCAGTACAGGGAAAACAGAACATTCGCTCTTCAGAGTCTCCCCAGCAGAACAGAACACAGCGATCCCAGATCACGAGAGAGCCTCCTCAGCAGAACAGAACACAGCGATTCTAGATCACGAGAGAGCCTCCTCTGAACAGAACACAGCGATTCCAGATCACGAGAGAGCCTCCTCAGCAGAACAGAACACAGCGATCCCAGATCACGAGAGAGCCTCCTCAGCAGTAATGAAATCTCTCTCCCATATCCCTCTAGCAGCTGAGATACATAAAGTCAGAGGGAAAATAAAAATAAAATCTTTGTATGCTGAATTCCAATGTTAGACGGTCTACGTTACAGACCACATGGCGGCACCAGTTTCGGTGGCCGAAGCTTCCTATCCTCATCACTGTATCGAAAAAGAAAATAAAAACCAAAAAAAAACCCAAACATAAGGTTTAAAAACATATTACAAAAGATAAAATAAGGACTTTGCCGATATGCAACTCCCATCATGCCGACACGAGACTCCTGTCAGTCCGAGACATTTACTTCTTTGTCCTCCATGGAGTGTCGTTATCCATGAAAACAGACCGACCGGCGGTTTCCTAAGTCTCCGGTACCATGATGTCACTATGGAGCGACACAGGTGTTCCAAGATACAACCGGACACCAAATCCTTCTCGTCATAGGGAGAACATTAGAAGCAACAACTGCACATCGTTTGCTCATCCTTTTACCGTCCAGTCATCTCACAGACCTCAGTCTTCCAGAACGCAGGAGACCGGGGCCCACCGCGCAGGAGACCGGGGCCCGCCACGCAACGTCTTCACAAGGGAAAACTAATTAAAAAGGTTTCTGTATTGTTTTAAAACTGTAAAAATAAAGCAAGTAGTAAAATCTCTCCGGCAAAGCTCCTGTACGTCTCTTGCCCAAAGATAACGGCAGGATGGGATGGGTTGGGTAGGCCCTAAGAGTTGCTGGACCCCGACTCGCCATCTTCTTGCTTTAGGCGTTTCTTGGCGCGGATTGCGTTCATGGCCTCTTCGATGGAACGTGTGTCTCGCTTGTTGGCCACGGGCACTGAGGGGGAAGAGAGAGAAGCAGAGGTGTTTAGGAAACCTGACCCTACACATGCACCGATGCTATGTACACAGCAAGAGGTGTCCTACAACCAATGACCTTCCCAGAAGCCTGCTCTGGAACTCAGACAAAAAGATAGTGGACTCTTATTGGTTAAAAAAGAGCTGCATAAGTCTAGTATATCCACAGATCCTCATGGGCGTCACAACATTGACTTTCCTACAAATCCCAATGTCTTTAAAACCCAAACCTTACATTATCAGTGCTTCCAAATGGACCGAAGCAAATTTTTTAATGGGAACCAAGGTCATCAGATTTTTAAGGACATTGGGGTAGATCCACAACTACGTCCGTCTTCCATAGACGGACGTTACTCAATGAATAGCTACTGTGCATGCGTAGTAGCTATTGTCTGCAATCTGCGTATCATTTCGATTTTTTTTTTGTTTACCAAGGCCCCCCCCCGAAAGAAATTTTTTTTTTTATATGATGGGGGCATCTGCGCTGCGCAGCATGTCCTGTCGGGGCACAAGACAGGACACTGTTAAAAATGCGCACCTCTCATAGGTACGAATTTAAAATTAATCGTTAAAAAATTTTTTTTTTGTTTACCAAGGCCCCCCCCCGAAAGAAATTTTTTTTTTTATATGATGGGGGCATGTATTCTGCGCAGCATGTCCTGTCGGGGCACAAGACAGGACACTGTTAAAAATGCGCACCTCTCATAGGTACGAATTTAAAATTAACGCTATCGTTAAAAAAAACTGTATTTTTAACGCTACAAAATAATTGAATTGCAAAAAAAAATATCCACTTGTTGTTTTGCTAAAAATAGCATTAAAAATACGCCGGCGAACGATTTTAAGTTAATTGAATCGGGCCCTGTGTGTCTACTATCACAGCGCTGTGCAGCCTGTCAGTGTGTGAGGTTCTGCTCAGCGCTGCAAAACCTCTCACAGTCTTTTTCCATTTTTTTTTTGCAGCCAGCCAATAGGCTCGCTGCATGGGTCTCCTACAGTGATTATCGTTCTCAGTCTCTGCTGTATGTGGGGCTGATATCAGGACCTTTCCATAGGGAAAATCATCCCGTATTTCGGCCATCACATGCTGGGGCAATAACTGATGTAATGTGTGGCCAGCTTAACTGTATAAAAGTAGTGCTAGTCAGTATCTGTGTGCAATAAGCCAAGGCAAAGAATTATCCTGAGAGGTCAAAAGCTATTTGATTTCCCTTAAATTTCAACATGGTTTTGCTCAGGTGTAATTTTCCTCCTGATTCAGTCTTATTTTCAAACTCTGGATCCAGTCCTAGGTTATTAGCACATCTACAGCAGATCTTCCACACAATTTATGTTTCCTGAAAATAGAAACTTTTATTTTAGTATATAATGGGAAAATCCAGTGGCCTAAGGGGCAAACCACGAGAGGTGCAGCTTCTAAGTGGCCCGGAGGAGAGGGGGGCCCATGGCAGCCCCTCCTCCTGCACTGTAAGCAAGCTGGCTGACAGCTTAAACTGCGCT
>WWET01000857.1:358774-369511 GCA_011038615.1 Limnodynastes dumerilii | reverse complement strand
AGATAAGATAGATAGATAGATAGATAGATAGATAGATAGATAGATAGATAGATAGATAGATAGATAGATAGATAGATAGATGCGTTTATACTGAATAAAATACCACTTCTAAAAAAATGTATCAAGGGAGTCAGGAAAAAAAAAAAGCAAATAGAAAGGTCTTAAACAAATACCATTCAATAACAGCAGAAGGATTTACAGCTCGTGTCTACTTTCTTGCTCTGCTTCATCACCCAGTGGAAAAAAAGGGGGGAAAAGAAAGTAATTTTAACATTAACTCCACACTTCCACCCTGGGATGTGATTGCTAAATTATCTGTTGGCAGGGCACTGATCAAAGCTGGAAAAACAGAAAGGCACGCCGCTCGGCCCTGCGAAGCCAAACAACATAGCTCATCACTTCTCGTAGAAGACGTAAATCCAGCACATCACAGATAAATAGGGAAGGAACGATAGAGACGTATGGGAAAACACCACACCTCAGTCATTTTCTACTCACTTACATTTATGGCCTTATTGCTATTACATTTTGATTCTCTTCATGAAAAAAGCACAGAGGCAAATAACCTTCACTGATGGTAAAAGACATTGATATAAAAAGGTTTATTCATAAAGTACATTGCAGCATCTTCTAACTCCTGAGTTCCGCTCATTTCCATGCTTCTAGATCACATTTAGGATCTGCGATTGCGCACACATTCACCCTATCCAGACCTAGGGGCAATGGGCCAGATCCAAAATGATGCTATGGGTCATTTTATTTTTGAATGCCATGTTCAGAAAATGCGCAGGCGCCACAGTACCAAAATGAACCAGGACAAAGGCCCAGATCCAGACCTACGTTCACATTACATTTCATCACGTAGCTTATTTTCTAGGCACTCTCCTCGCTCGTACGTATGCTTGTCGAACCCTACCTTAACTGTTCAGCGTGTAACTACTAACGTATGTAAAGGCTTCACGTACGCAAGTGTCTAAGCACGCCCATACTGTATGATTTAAATGCCTCACCCCGCCCACGAAGCGTACATTACGTGTGTCGTATGGCTGAAATGCCCATTCGTGCGTAGTTATGCTGTCGATACTAGGAGTTACGTGGTGTAACATCTGCTGCGCACATGCGCAGTACATACAAGATAGCGTTTTTACGTCTACGGCTGGCGTACATACGCTAGTGTACGGAGCTCTGGATCTACCCCAGAGTTCTGAATCCAGAGCTGTCCTGGCAAGCATTTCAGTGGCAGGCATGGCCAGAGCTAAAAGCTATGTGGCCAGGGGGGAGGAATGTATATTGTACAGTAAGGGTTGGCTTTAGCGGCTACATACATTTCCACACCGCCCCCATTTTATCTGAGGAAATGCGGAAATGTTAAGGTAGGGTCTTCGGAGTGTAACTCCGAGTGAGGGGAGTGGCTACTTCCAACAACTTCTGACAAAAGGGGCAGATGCGCTTGAAGAGGGCATGACCTGGCATTGCAATGTACAGTATAGGCATGCTAATGCGCTGTGTACCGATCCAGATCGACGCCATTTTCCATATCTATGAGACTGAAAACTTAAGGTAAGGTATGGCCATCAGAAGTCCGTTGGTGTAAGGTGATTGATTTCCAGAGCATTTATATGGACGCGTGGCTATTTCGTCTCTCAGGAGTTAGTAAGTGGTCCACAGAAGGGCTACAGCAGCAATGCTAATCTGAAGGAAAATCGGATCGGTCGCTTGGAAAGGTCACACGATTAGTCATTTAAAGTATAATATAAAGCAGGTACTAAAAGATCATTCCCCTTTTATTATTTCATCACTTTTTAGCCACCGCTTAATTCTGTAACATTTTACAGTGATGGCTCAATTACGGCCTGAAAAATGAAAGATGAAAAAAAAAAAAAGTTGATGAAATTCTTTGTAACATACTTCAGTGGACCACAATGTAGCTGGATTTACAACCTTTCAAACCACGGTGGGACCTTAATCGGTTATATAGAGCAAAATGGCAGAACGCGACGGATTCCTGAGATGTCCATTTAATCAGTGTATGTATTATTGCCCTACAGGGAATATTTATAAAAGCAACATGTGTTATGCTCTGTTATCAGGATGAGGCATGAACAAATAACATTATCTGTGAAGCCCTCAGCTCCCATATGGAGGACAGGCATAGTACATATGGGTTATGTCAATGGCTTTACAACTTCACTAAAATACTGCCATAACCACTATCAGGTTTGCTAAATTTAAGCAACTGCTCGTCCATGCTAAATGAGAGACGATTATTATTTTAGGAAATGTATCTTCGTCTGATCTCTCTTCACACTCCTGAGCACCTACTTTTCCTCTTTTCTCTTCTCTTCTTGTAGATCACTATGAGGCGACAGGTTTATAGGTTAGCCGACACCTTTGCTCCTAGGAATTTTAATTAACTTCTCTCATCATCAATATGTTAAAGAGCCGTTTCCATTATCTGAGGTCAGTAGTGTGTTTCAGGCCTCTGCTATACCAGCCATCAAATTGAAGAATTAATGACATGGATAATTGTCTCTAATTCAAGAAGAATTTGCATGGAGTGGAGACTGGATGGATAATTGGGGTGGAGGGAGACACACTCATGGTCTCACATAAAATGGGTGAATGATTTAAACTCGGCCAATGGAGGCGGGGAGCCCCGCCAGCGAAAACACGTCTATCATTCAGACCAAAAAAAAGAAAACACTCTGGGTAAATATTGTGACAGTAAGAGTGTGCACATCTACGGTGTGCTGCTTCAAACCAAGGCAAGGAGAAAGGAGACACTGTCTGGACAAGATATGAGCTCAAAAGGTCATCACTTAAACATGTGCTGCTGAGCAATATAGATACACAAAGAACTCCCACCTGGGTATCGCAAGGTGCATGGTGACATATCAAAACTACTGCAAATCAATAATCAAACATACAGTGAAATTTATATTTAGCCCTGTAGGCTTTGATCTAACGCTGCCTGCATCCAGTAAAGACAATTAAAAAACTAAATAAAAAAAAATTATAATTTCTGTGGTATGTACAGGAGAGTCTCTCTCTCTCTCTAGCCCTCTGTCCTGTGGGATTAACCATTTGAAAAAGACAAACAATACAGCCTGGGGGGTGGTATTATAATTCAGTATGCTTGATGGGTGATGGCCTGACACAAGCCAACTAGTGTGCAGCCACAAACTCTCCTGATTTACAGCCTTCTTCCCCCTCCAAGACAAATCGCATCTCACTAACAGTGACCCCACTAGAAATCCAGAATTTGGGAACTTTTTAGGGGACATAAGCAAAAGCCTTGCGTAAGCCCCCTAACGTTTTTAAATAAGGATAAACCCCATTGCTATTTAGAGACCCTCATCTGCTATCCATTCACCATTTTTTTGCAGAGGACACCACCGAAGATCATGTACTGTCAGAAACGTTTTATTAAGGGCGTAACTATAAGGGATGCAATGGGCGCAATTGCTAACGGCTTAGGGGACCCAACGTCCTGGCAATCACCTTCATGTCTATATTGGCGTTGCCTGGTTCTTAAGTGGCTCGGTGAAGTTTCTCTCCGCAGCGCTGCAATAGAAGGTCACGGTGTACAGACAGCCCATCCACCATGACGCCACAGCGCTCCTGAACCTGAATAAGAAACATCCGCTCCAGCTCCTCTATCAGTTTTTGCCATGATGTTGACGTGTTGACATCAGCATCTTTGCAGAGAAGACAGAGGAGTCACCAGGCGCCATTTCAAGACTCGGGAGGCTGCTGACTGCGTAACTGATCATTTCAAGTATCTGAGGTTTATACCGGAGTTGTGGGGCCCAGGCAGTGTGCAGGAAGAGTGCAGGCAGTGATGTGGGGAATTCTTACATTCAGTGGACCAGATCCAGACCTTCGATGCCGAACCCCCGATGCATCCTAACTAACGCACAGATGAGGGGAGGCCACATCCCTGGCTGATACAATAGTCACGCTATGGGGGAAATGCAGAAATGTGGATTGTATGTTAACGGCTGAAGCCAGTGCTTACTGTACAATTTACATCCCACCTCCTGCCCACTGAACCGCCATCATAAATCTTGGTACGCCTTGATACTGCGTCCCTGCTCTGTACCGCCATCATAAATCTTGGTACGCCTTGATACTGTGTCCCTCGTGGATGTGTCGGAAAACGCCCGCTTTGCGTTCAGTCCAGTATCACCATCATCATTATTATTTCTACAGCACCACTAATGTATGTATGCCACTCCGTATGTATTTTTGCAATATGTAGTTCATCTCATTAATTTGTAGCAAGAACCGTAAACCATTATTGTTTAGGCAATTAAAGAACTCCCCACACCTTTCCCCCCCCCCCCCCATGCATGTCACATGTATAAGTAATATTTGTTAAGTGATACGTGGCTTTTTCACTCTCTCCAGACAATGTCCTGTGTTACTCATGAAAGAAGCCATCATCTGCATATTTGCTTTGACAGCCTTGAGTTAGGAGGACCCCAATGATCAAAGGGAACTTTATATTGAACCTAAACCAAGCCATAGCACAATGCTCCAATTGGGATTTCAAAGAAGATTCACATGCAGAAAATAAATGATTGTTTTTCTGTGCTGGTGTTCGGGGAATTAATGAGTTTTGGAAAGGTTGGTGTGCTAGGACAGAAAATAGTTTTTCCATGAACTTTTCAATCCCATTAGCCTGGAGAAGAAATAAATCCTGAATCCAGTAAAATAATACAATCTATAACCTGAGCTAAAGCAGATAAGCGATGTAAGTTATAGACATCAGTTTATCCAACGTCTCTAGTAGATTTAAAAGTATAAAATAAAATACGATATATAATATAAGACTTGTCACATTTTATATAACAAGGGCTGTGCGGTGAGTTAAGCTGGATATATCCTACCAAATGTATTAACTCGCACAGTGTTCTGTCAGTTGACCCCTACCTTAGGAGTTCCCATCTTGAACTTGGGAATGCCAATACCGTACGCTTTGCATAAGGGAAACACAAAAGTGGATAAAATGCCTGGAAAGGACGTGTAAAATCTGAACAGAGAGTCCGTCTCGCTCAGATCAGAAAAGTTGTTTCTATCAGTATCCACTACAATAGGAACAAATATTAACTGAATGTTCTGTTACGAGCTTCAGGCTGTAGAAGGTGTGTCTTTCGCTCGTTACCGTCACTACATCGACAAGAACACATTTATAAAGGATACATTTTTACTTTCATTGCCAAAATCACAAAAAAAAAGTATACATTTTATTTCCACAAAAATATTTCACCTTTTCTCTTCCACTCTCACCTCAGCTGTGCCCACCCCTCCACCGTGTCCCTTACACACTACTCGCTTTGTCCAAATGCCGGACAGTTAACCTACGGACGCTCAGAACGTCACAGGAACATATTACACCAGTATTTTTTATATTGTATTTTTATTTTGCGGTTTGTGGCGTGGGATTAGGGAATACTCCATCACACAATAATGTCATGGATAATGTACTTCAGAAGACAATCGCCAACAGCAGTAAGTTTACAACACTGGACAGAACCTTACACATAGTAGAATCTCGAAACATAATCAAACAATGAACTCCTCAGAGCTCCCTTCTAGCAGAAGGCAAAACGTATTTCTATATATTTTCTTCTATGTAGTGCTACCTCATTTAAATGAATGGCGGATGGAAACAGGCGCGTCATTGCTTCTATGTTTCTCAAATAATTATTTGCTGTTTCTGTAAAAACTATTTGGAAAGTGAAACTTCCGACAGCGTGATGTCAGCTGTATGAGTTTATTTCAGCACAGGAACACTGACGAAAGTTCGAATTTCAACAACTCATCATTTACTCTCTCCGGGATAACTGCTGTGATATTCACTGCACTTGGTACCCAGGTGCTGCACTCTGCTGTGCTTCCACAGTTACTGTTTAGGTGTAGGATTATGGTCAGGATTATTGTAATGCTGAACAAATATGTCACCATTCCAATATTCGATAAGATAGCCGTTGCGGTAACAGCTGTCTAATTAAAAATGCATATAAGCTGTCGGAAATCAGATAATCGGACTGGTAAACCACACCCGTTTCTCAAGCCCTAAAAAGTATGTACACACAGGTGTAGTCTCCGATGTTTCTCCTTAAATGTGAAATTCCCCTCTAATGCCAACCCCCTGCTATAAAGTTGCCATGGGCACTATGGGGCTGATTCAGAGATGCGATTGCGAAAAGATCGCAAATATACGCATCTAATGTTAAGATCCTAGCAGGTTCCAGCCCACTGCATAAAGAGTCACTCCCCTTGCAAACAGCGGTGGATCTTAAACTTAGACCACCATTGACTAGCCCTAACTCTACGCTGTCATTTGTGATCTTAAGTGACGTGGTAGCGTTCATTTAAGATCCTAAGTGTCAGCCCGCGCCCACTTTCCCTCATTTCCCTGCCTCCCCCCGCCCATTTCCATGCAAATCCTTAAGATCTTAAAGATTCGCTGTACTTAAGATCTAAAGTGCTTGCGTGCGATTCAACCTTACGCTCTTAGCGAATTTACGCTCCTAACCGACGTTGCACTATTACTACGCATGTGCAGTTTTGCGAATTTTCTAGGATCTTAAATATACGTTCCTAAGTGCCGTGGAAATCGTATCTCTGAATCAGGCCCTATCTTTCTCAGTACACAATATTGTCGAGTACACAAGTTTCTGCTGGTTCAGAAGGCTTTGAGGCACCATAACCCGATACCTATACAAAGCCCAATTTGCATATTCTCTGTCCCCGAGAGAAATGAAAAAATGTTACACCCCATTATACAACAGGTATGTATTTAATTGATGAGGTTTAATGAAGGCTGTGCCTCAAACACATTTTTTTTTTTTTTTTTAAAGTTACAGATCTTAGAATTAAAATCTTGTACTCAAAACGATGATGATCTTACCTTAACAGAGGGCTAATGGCAACTGACCATACTCGGTCATCTGTCTGAATGGTATGAAGGCATTGCTCATCTCTACCAGGTGACAGGGACCACACCTAAAAGATTGACATCAAATCAAATTATGAACAAGTACACAGGGTAAATTCATGTACAGCAACCAACATTTCAATGAAGTCTTAAAATAAAAGTATTTTTTATTATTGGATTTTTAATACAATTGAGAAAAGAACAAAACACAAAATAAACCCCCAAAGAAACAGTTCAGCCCTTTAAAATGGAAGTTATTTCAAGGTTACAGTATATAACATCAGTCCGGATAGTTCTTTAGTGTCATTGAGCCAGATCCAGAGCTAGGACCTCTAGCGTATTTAAGTTCGCCGTAGTCGTAAAAACGCTGTTTTGCATGTTCTGTGCATGCGCATGGCAGATTTTACGACACATAACTCTGAACGTACTTACGAGCATACGATCATCAGCGTAATTACTGATGAAGGGGCATGCCAGTCATATGGCACCTTTAATTACACTTCGGAGGCAGGCATTTAAATCGTACAGTCTGGGTGTGCTTAGGCGCGTAAGTATGTGCAGCCATTACGTACGACAGAATTTGCTATTGGAAAAGTTAAAGTAGGGTTCGGCAAGCGAAAAATGGCAAAAATACGTACGACCGAGGGGAGTGCCTAGTACATTGTTCATTGAATTACGTTCGTCTATGGAAAACGGACATAGTTCTAGATCTACCCCATTATGTGATACAACAAGTATTAAGTACAGGACCATAATTTAAGTGGAGCGAGGAAGAGGAGTGAAAGGTGCAATGCTAGTGAAATATATGGAGCTTATCCATGGTTAACTGAAGTTTTAAAATATCTTTGGCCATAAGCACTAACCATGATACGAATTAATGTTTTTGGCAGATTACTTATTTGCAAAATTTAGACGACTGCAAGATAAAGAAAAAAAAATATCTGGGAAAATTCCACTTTATTGATCATTTAAGTTCAATTCATTATTCTACATACATCTCAAAGCTATGGTGGCGGGTTTTTTTTCTTTCTTCTATTAGTTTTCCAAAAGAAAAAACAAAACAAAAACTACAAAAACACACAAAACAATCCAAAACATTACCACCCCCTTACCTCGCCCCACCCAATATTAGTCTATACAAAATCTTACAGACATGTACATATACAGGAGAATGACTCTACTTGATCAGAGCAGTAATAACATTTCCATTGTATAACAAGCAAATACCAGAACATATAGTCCTTTGATAGGTATACCAAGAACACAACCTAAGGTATACTAAATGCAGGAATGTTTTTACAACTCTGCAGACTGATCACCAGCATGTATATACATTAAAGGAGATTATAGCCAAGGGTCCCAAATCTGAAGGAACCGATCCAGTGTCCCACGTTTGGTGTGGACAAATTTCTCGTGGTTCAAAGCAGCATTAACTAGGCCAACCCAGTTATGGAAAGTCGGGGAGTCAGCCCATCCATTTGCTAGGGGTAAGGGCGAGTGTGCATAATATACTCACATAACGGTGCAGAGCGGAAGAGAAACTCTCAGATAAATCTATGCAGAACAAAAAGGTTTTGGGGTTCAAAGGAGGCAGAGGTGTAAATGTGGAGCGAATAGCAGTTCATACCTCTTCGTAAAACTTTTGGGTATAAGGGCAAGCCCACACCAAGTGCTAGAAACCCGTACCGTCAATCCCACACCTAGGACAACATGCATCCCCACGCAACCCCATTCGTAAAAGTCTTTGCAGAGATAAATAAGCCCGGTGAACCAAATACAATGCTATGGTGGTGTTTTTAAAGACAGGTTATGGTAAAAACAGGAATACCTGCAGAATACTGAAAAAACAAAGAGCCTTCTGAAATGTAATTTACTGAAACCTATCTGACAGTTCTGGTCATCTGTAGATCCTTTCTGCTCAATGGTTGTGTGTTTACACCTAATCTGCTCCTTTTTTTTTCTTTACAAAAGATTCCAAAATCTTCAGATTTCTTCTTCTCGCACACGTGTTTGTTGATCACAAAGAGGGATTGTGTTTTATTCTTGTCAACAGGAATTTAGTCTAGCACCTAAAGCAACCAAATGAAGGTGGCAAGCTTAACTAGCCTAAGCTTCCATATCTTCAACAGGTTAAAAATATTGCTGGGAGAAGCTTATCTCCTGACTATCAGTGAGGAATGTACATTAGCAGCTTCTCTGGGCTTAACTGTAATCAACACTCTGTAGAGTCTTCAGTCTTAGCCACACTTTCTGCATTTAGCGCTGGCATTAACGTGAGTTCAGTCTTCCACTCTGACTGAAGAAACCCTTCAAGTATAAATGAATAGGGAGCACCGAAGTCCAATGGTAATCCATGGTTGGTAGTTCTGACTTCATTGCCTTAGTATATTTGTATGACATGTAGTTCTGGTCACAAACATGCAGTGTGTAATAAGTAAAAGGCCCGCTTGTTACTAAAGCGTATTTGCAGGTGCCATATTCCCAGGACAGATCTGACAGCAGAACGAGTGGGGCGGGAAGTGATTCTGCTATGTGGGGGGAGGGGAGGCATGCAGATATTACAGCGAGGGCATGTTCAGCGCCCTCCATACCGTCTAGATTTCTACACCGTTTTCATTTCAAGTGAGGACGGCACAGAAGGTTTAAGGTAGGGGTGGGCTATTGTACCTCCATACACCCCCCTCCCCTTGCCCACACAGAAGCCTGAATCCAGCATCAGATTCCTAAGCTCAGAGCACAACAAAATTGGAAGTCTAGAACTGGGTCTCATATTTACTAAGCTGCGGGAATGGAAAAGTGGAGATGTTGCACATAGCAACCAATCAGATTTTAGCTGACATTCTCTACTATGTAATAGAAACATAGAAAGCGATGGCAGATAAGAGCCACAGGGCCCATCCAGTCTGCCCATTTGTAGGATATCCTTATATTTATCCCAAGCATGTTTACACTGTTCTACTTCAATAGTTAAATGATATCTAGAATCTGATTGGTTGCTATGGGTAACATCTCCACTTTTGCAAACCCGCAGTTATTACAGAAATGACCTTTCCATTTCCATGCAGCACAGTGGGTAAGTGAGTAAGAGGATTGGTTGCTTTGTGATCAGGCCAAATAGTCCCTTTAAGGCAGCATTACAGTTTTCAGACATAAAACGCTGTTAACGTTAACGCTGTAACCTTGAACAGTCATTGTTAACAGAGGATGAAGTGTCTGGTTCATACAATATATCTAATACACCGGTCAGTCCTACACACAAGTTGCTGCACTTTAAGCAGGTGAGGTCTGCACAGGAGGTAGGTACAAACCGGACAGGTTCTGAGTCCTGTAGAAACAAGCGCTGCATTAATTGTAATATTGCAAACAGGGCTCGCTTAATCCCCTCCTTAAGTAACCTAGCACTGCCATCACTTTCCTTACAGTGGCACATAGGACATTATGTTGAATTGGGAATCTCATTTAACACCTAAAAATCATGAATACCTACCAAAGAGGGTAGATAATCTCTAAGAAGTCTACTGCCACTGTAATGGTTCAGTCAGTGCGATCCTCGATTTAGTATGTGTGAGGATAAAACACTCCCTTTGCACACACAACATTTTCATACCTTGGACTCTACCTTGATTTCTATGCACCCACCACAAGGAAAACGGGGCAGGTGCATAAAGGAAGACCAAGGACCTGATCCTAAGCTCCATATGATAGCCACATTCCACACCCTAATTGCAAGATTCCGCTGTGTTGCACCTGGAGATTTGTCCATCAGGGCAGTGCATCCACTCCCTCCAGCT
>WWET01000857.1:306360-331837 GCA_011038615.1 Limnodynastes dumerilii | reverse complement strand
AGGTAGAGGGGAGTTCATGCCCTCATCACTTCCTTCTATCTGTAGTAGTTCCAGACACTTACGTGTCCAGAACCCTACCTTAACTATTACACATTGATCCATGTCCTCACGAACACAGATCAATACGTACCTGTCCTTCCCCTCCCCCGACTCTACATTTAAATGCCTATCCCCCCTTCTTTGGTGGGTATATGACAGGCTTAAATAAAGGGTCTGTCCCTTCATCGTACAGAACCCAGTTCTATGCGTCAGCAGGTGCGCTAGAGTAACACCTGGCGTGTACATGCACCAATGTTACTTTTCAGGGGGCTTACGCAAATTACGGACCAGATTCACAACAATGCATTTATATAGTTACGTGCCTACATTTCCATGCAGAGATACTACACGTGTGGTAACTTTTTTACGCTATCTACGTAGCGTTTCGTTATGTAGATTGCGTACATGCGGTAAAAAAGTTACCACGCATGCATAACATCTTTGCAAGCGTTGTTGTGAATCTGGTCCGTAATTTGCGTAAGCCCCCTGACATTATTATTTCTGGATCTGGTCCTATTATCAGACCCTGTATTCATAATAATAATAATAATAATAATAATAAGAATACCTGGTAGTCTGACCCTAACCCTCCCTCCCCAGCAGCCTGACCCTAACCCTCCCTCCCCCGCACCCTGGAGAGGTTACTCACCTTTCCCTGAGGTCCGGCAGTCCAGCGGTAACGGCGGGATATCGGCGACGGAGGTATTTCCGAATAAGAATGGGTGAGTATGCCGATCGGCATACTCAACCATTCTAAAAAAAATAAATTATAAAGCATGTAGCATTCGAAATTGGACATCCGAAAAGGAACTTCACACACACACACACACTTTTTTAAATACAAACATTACTTTTGGTTGCTGCAAATACATAACAGTAAATGGATATGAAGAACTAGCATTTCTAGGCTGTAATACAACTTACATTGCCATGTATCACTGCTCTGACAATGAAGCACCTTTATTACTAACAGTACCTGGTATTAACTGTATACAATATAGGAAAACAGCTCAGCAATGCAAGCACATGCATTTTATGACATAATGGTTAGAAAATGAGGAATTTGTTTATAGTGAAAATACCATAAAAAGAATTAGAATAGAAAGAAATGTAGTAGTTCTATTTATAACATGAATACTATAAATAGAAACAAAGCAAAAAATAGTCAATTTAAGTCACAGGCTTTCCACAGAAAAGCTGCCCACCCAGCAATGATGATGTGTTCAAGTGAAATATAAATGACCTTATAGATCACAGACACCTTTTTTTCTCATTTTCACATACCATTGACACTGCCAGGAATCATTTTTTGAATATAAATTTTCTAGTAAGCTAATTTTACCATTTATTTTTAATGATCATTGGACTAGGAACCAATTCATACACTTCATACCCTCATCAAAATGTTCTGGATACAGCCTGTATCTCACACTTGTTACTAACTCACTTTGCGAGTCTGACCACTCCCCAACATGGCTGCTGCATACTTTTTAAAATGGAGGCATTGTCTTACCATAGTCATTCTAAGCACACATATTGGAAAATAAGTAAGGGACTGTGGACCTTTTTCAGACTTAAGCTTGGGTTTCTTCAGTGTGGGGAAATAAGAAATGAGCTACTATGTCGCGAGTCTCCACTGTGAAGGTTTGCATAGCGAATTAGGGACAGCTGAAAGCTGTTTTTCGGCTGTCCCTATTTTGAATGTGAGCCCTCTCAGAATTTTTTTTATGAATGGGTGAGTATCGATTCACCCAATCACTATCGGAAGCCCCACCACCGGGGACTTATTGTTAGGCTGCGTAGGGGGAGGACACGCTTAGGGTTTGGGTTAGGGAGCGGGTTGGGGGAAACTCACGGTGCTCCGGGGATCGATTTCTATGCCTTTTCGAAATAGGGCCGTTCGCTACGGGGACCCACACACAAGCTACTATCAGGGCCAGATTAACAATGGGGCTAATGGGACTACAACCCCAGGCCTCTATCTGAAAATAGGCCCTGCACACTGCAGATCTAAAGGCTTCCCACTGCAGTTCTGACATCCTCTTCCAAAGCATACTATATAATGAGGGCCCTTGATCATTTTTAGCCCCAGGCCCACATGGCCCTCAATCTGGCTCTGGCTACTATGCATGTGCCATTTAGGATAGTTAGGAAGAGGAAATAGGCGTTTCACAGCATTCTCAGGGAGGATTTAAGAAGAGTGGGAGAGGGGAGGTATGGTAAGGAGCCAGAGGGGGAAAGAACGTTCGCATTCTCGTTCTTAAGAAGGAAAATACGAACAGGAACTTAGGGAAGCCCCAGGATACTCTTAAGTGCCCTAGGTTCTTAAAATAAAAAAAAAACAAGGGGGGGGGGGGGGGGGTGATGGGGAGGAAGCTTTAAGATAGGTGCAGATAAGCTTTCCTAAGTGTGAATACAGTCATGTGTCTTGATGCATTGGCAGCTTAAATCTATATAGTTATACTTTGTACTAAACTTACAATGTATGTGTTTGTGCGAGTCTGTAGGGCCACCGGCAGAAATGTTGGGGCTTGGGACACATCCACAGTGCTCAGCCCCCTATGTGACACCACCCATGACAGCACATACAGTAGGTGAAGCACCTTTCCCTGTGCATTGACCTACTAATGTGCAGCTCTCAGCAGCAAGTATGGATGGTGGGATACCGTCAATACCTTCTGCTGCAGAGCTTAGGTAAGTATCGGCAGGCCCCATCCGTCTCCGTCCCCAGGACAATAGTCCCGGTTGTCCCCTCTGATGGCAGCTCTTTGTAAGTGTGTATATATTTACATATTTTTGTTTCTTTGTATATACATTTAGTTTTTTTTATATTGGAGACATAAGCCACGACCATTTCCACAGACACATTGTCAGGCATGCCCGTGCTTTCTACTCAGTGTTCTTCCCCCTGAACCCTGGCAGCAGGACCCATGGAGCACCTCTTACAGAGAAGTACCAAAAACCGTGCTTTAGTTTTGCAATTGTGCAATGACTCGTCTTTGTGCACATCAGCACATTTTGCAGCAAGAAAATGACAGCCACTGATTGTAATAAGTAAGTGGGAAGTACAGAAGCCCTGCCAGATATAACTTTACTTCTATTTTATTATGCATAATAAAAGCAGCTGCCAGCTCTATTCCATCATAGCATATTTAGAGCACTTTACGCAATAGCTCCCATTTACACAACTTACTCATGTTTGGACTGTGATTAGCGAGTTACTTAATATGGTTCACATAGCTCCTTTCATAGAAGAAATGAATGTTCTTTCCATATCATTTGGGTAAGGGGCATCCCTGTAGTTAGCATTGCAACTTTGCTGCACTGTGGTCCTAGAGTTTGATCATGGTTCATAGTTGTCTACAAGTGAAGTCTTGTGTGGGTTTCTTAAAGTGTTACGCTGGGCACACACTTGTCCAATCCTCTGCAGATCCAACAGACCAAGGACACAGATACAACACCCAAACCATGAGACACACTGCTGAAAGCATCTGCTGGAAGAATTCTGTTACCGAACACACCCTCAGGGCCGTCTTCAGCATTTCTAGGGCCCGGGACACACCAGTCGGGCACCACCCCCATGTGATGTCAACGGTGACGTTATATGGGCGGGGCCCCACAGACCTGCGATACCATCTTGCCGGTGCGCCTGAAATTTTTGCCTGTGCATTGGCCCTGAAATGATGGCGGGCCCCCATCAGCAGTGGGCCTGGAACAGTAGTCCCGGCTTACCCCCCCCCCCAGATTAAAAAGGCACAGAACTTAAGACTTAATGACGATGGGCTGTATTCAGACTTCCGTGCTGCGAACGGAGCGCAAATATACTCACCTACGGAGCAAGTTACACCCAACAAAACCCCAGTCACTCCCCTTGATAATCCTTCATTTCGGAGACTGACATTAACTTTGCGCTTCCACTTAGGCGCATATATGTGTCCTCCGTCCGTGTGTATATTTGTAATCACGCCCACTTCCCTTCATTTAAATGCCCCCCCCCACACTTTTCTAGGTGCGTATATTTCAGATCGACTTCCGCGCGTATCTAGCAACGCCCACTTGCTAAGTCCGCTCGCAATGCATTTCCGTCCGTCCGTAATGAACATCCATGTGGAAAGTGTACGTGAACTGCGTACAAAAAAGGACTACGCATACGCAGTTAAAACGTACCTAAAAATATGCACAGAAGTCTCCGCTAAAACGGATCTCTGAATATGGCCCAATCTGGATTGCAGATCTCAAGACATAGGCCCCGATTCACAACCCCGTCTTTTTTTACATACGTACCTAATTTTCCGAATCTAGCTACTATGTATGCGTAGGAACTATTTTACGCTATCTACGTAGCGTTTTGTTACGTAGATTGCGTACATGCAATCTTTAAAGGCCGCATATACGCAATCTACGTAACAAAACACTACATAGATAGCTTAAAATAGTTACTACACATGCATAGTAGTTAAATTCGGATAATTAGGGATGTATGTTAAAAAAATACAGGGTTGTTAATCCGGCCCATAATTTGAATACGTAAAACAGAAACTACACATTTAAAGCCTTATTTAAAGAATTAATTTAATTAAATGGTCTGAACACACACAGACAGATGTATATTGTGTCATACACTTCTTTACATCCAACCATGTCATACCAATAAATATATTTAAAGTGCAATATAGACTGTATATGCAGTCTGACATTCCTCATAATAAATGTAGACGTCCTTAAGGGCACTGAGTAACTTGTCAGCCCCAGTCCTCTTCTCACTGTGTAAAGGTCTGCAGGCCAAGGTATATACAAGAAAGTATATTAAAGTCACAAAAATAAATGACATACGTCCAAGTCAAAATGATTGGTGGCCACCATTGGTGTACAATAAGCCATTAAAAGTAGATTTGCAGAAATAGAACTTATTATATAGCAATGGGACAGATACTCATATCCAATGCCCCCCATTTTCCGATCAGTCGTCTGGATCATGCGCAACTCTGTACACTTCTGACACCTTCCAAACGAGGGTCTAAAATGATACCACAGTATGTCATGGTATTATATTATCTATAATGGGTTTTTATAAAGCGCCATCATATTACACAGCACATTACAATGTTAATAAATTATTCACATCAGTCCCTGCAATATTGGAGCACAAACACACACAAATAATGGGTAGGGACCTTACCCCCTATGAGGCTCTCTGCCAATTGGAACAGGTTCCAGCACACTTGATCTTTGCTCTACAAGCTCCTCTCGGAAAACCCATGATCCTCTTTGCCTAATTATACTAAAGCTTGGGAGAGACCTGGGATGCAATCTGAGAGAGCCCATATGGAAAGAGATCTTCAAATATACTCATGCCTCCTCACGTTGTACAGTGATCCTCGAATCCTAACAGAAAGTCCTCTCACGCTGGCACAGATGTCCCTCTATCCTTAATAAAAGGCTCCTGAGTATCTCAGCCATGTGCTGGTGCTGTACTACTAAGATAGGTGACCCTCTCTACATATAGTGGAGCTGCCACCAACTTCATCCCTTCTGGTCCTCAGTGTTCCAGGTCTCTGACGTAGAACTAGGAGATGCATTGCCCGCTACCCTATATAATGGATTCTTAACTACACTGCTCCGACACTTGAGCAATGCCAGCAAAGCGGTGATTCCTGTGAAACGAAAAATCTTCCCACCCACGATTTGAGACACTGCTTTAATACAACTGACTCCAATAAGCAGATGGAATACTCTTTCCACACCTGATAATACGGCAGAGTCTACGACCACTTGGCTACAGTGGTTAGAGTTTAAAGCTTCATAGCTCTTTAAAACAGCTACCTGAAGTCTTCCAATCTAGGATAGCCATAAACCCCCTATCAAAATCCACAGACTCCAGTTACTAGCCCCCCACTCCCCTCCAGATTTGCCCTTCTGACCTTTCTTCTCTGCCCCAGTTATTAGATAAGATTTGGAAATGTAAGCTTGTGATTTAAAGTGTATTGTAAAATCTGTATTTGGTTATTACCCCTCATTATTGTATCTACTAAATTTTTTTGTCATTTACCAGATGCAATAAATAAAGTTTGTTATACAAAAAGACACAGAATAGGGTTTTCTTTTTAGTCAGTAGCCAATCAACCTGCATTGGACACCCGGAGACACAGGGAGAACATACAAACCCCACACAGATAATAGGTAGTCCAGGAATCAAACACATGACATCAGCGCTGAGAAGCTGAAGTGCTAACCACTTAAGTCACTGTATTACATTGCACAGTATAGATGTGCCCTCTCTCTCTCTGTACTGATCCAGACTTCTGCATTGGTGCCGTATTACATGCGCATTATGAAGAATACTTAAGGGAGGCCATGGATATTACAGGTTTGCTGGAGTGATTAACAGGGATTATAGCAGTCTGTGATTGTGGATCCCTATGAACACATTGGAGTAGATCCAGAACAACGTACGCGAGTAAAAGCGCTCATTAGTACTTACTGCGCATGCACGTGGCAGATGTTACGCCACGTAACTCATAATGTAAGGGGCAGTCACTTATCAGTAGCGTATCAATTTACGAAGGGGTGTGCCAGCCAGACGCCACCCGTATTTACGCTTCGAAGACAGGGTGAGGCATTTATATCGTACAGTATGGGCGTGCTTAGCAGCGTGAAGGCTATACGTACGAAATCGGTTACGCCATGTAAAGGTAAGTACATGAGAGGGATGCGCCTAGGGGAGTGCATAGAGGCTACGCTAGCATAAGTACGCAGCATAGGAAAAGCGTAGCTCTGGATCAGACCCATTGCTCTGTGATCCGATTGCATAAAAATTCCTATCTTAGGATCTGGTCCGTTATTTGTATTTAGAATTCCGAGGCACAGGAATGAGGGTAAATTATTGTGTATTGCTTGGAAAATTCACGGAGACTTCTGAATTTTTTTGTATAATCATTTGAGCAAAGGATTCTTTTGAAGTGAAAAAGTATTTTTTAATCTAAATAAAAGGCTTTGCTGGTAATAATGATGATAGAAAGGAATACTTTCAAATTTTCCAAACTTTGCTGTTTTACAAGTCCTTCAAATATGAGTTTTCCATATAGGAGGGGAATTCAAATGTTTAACAATCTTAGAAATGTTTTAGATGTTCTATGCACTTCTTTTATTTTTCCCTTTCTTTCCATGTAAAAAGACAAAGGAATTTGTATAGACTTTAATAAATGGAAGGTAGGTGATTTTCTTTTTTTGAGTGTTCCATTTGCTAAATTTCTCTTCCAGAAGCCACTACATTTTATATTATTGCAAGGGAAGAAGCCAAACTGTAGCAGCCAGGTAAAAGTAAATGAATACATTACTTAAAAAGTCATCTAAAAAAAATAAAAAATACTGGACACCGGTCTTCCCACGACATTATTTTGATGGAAGGTCACATGACTACACTGTTCAGAGACACGGCTATTTCCATTAATAATCTCGCCTCCATGCACATGGTGGTTACGTATTGGAACGCACTACAAATGATTCTGGACTATGCACTATGGACCTGATTCACATTTAAGAACTTTTGTGTTTTTAGATACGTATTTTCAGGAAGGTATATACTGCGCATGCGTAGTAACTTTTATATGCTATTTACGTTGGACAACACTACGTACCTAGAGTCTCTAGGTTCGCAGTAACTTACTCCGAAAGGGGCTTGCCATGAATAATTAACATGGCAGATACGAAGATTGGGTGGAGGGAGACATTTAAAGGACCAAAAGGAGGCGCGATTATGCAGACACATTCGTAATTAGACGCTCTACGCACACACATGCGAACCTACAGTTAAGGGACCCCCATGGCACTCGTAAGTCTCTTAAGAACCTGAAAACCGGGGGCGTGCCGAGGGAGTTGCCTTGCTACTAGTTGCCTAGATTTAAGAACCTAACGCGTTCTTAAGTGTGAATCAGGTCCTGTAAGCCTTTCTGATGGCAGGGTGTGACAACCCACCATGCATACAGTGTGTCCGCATGGTGGACGGGGAGGGTATATAAATTGTACAGTAAGTGACTGGTCGAGTACTTATGTATGATCCCTCATTATGCAGCAGCCCTGGGTGTATAAATGTTAAGGTAGGGTTTAGGGTAAAGAAGTGCAGTACATGCGAAGGGAGTGAACTACCCTGACATCTACAGAATATATTACATTATCTGTTGTAGCTTTGCTTCCGCTGCGAGGATATCCGAGCGCAATGTGTACATAATTCTGAATCCAGCCCAGTATGATGATGAATATTGTTAACAAACAGGTGCTCTGACTCCACTTTTAAACATGACCCCTTTCCAAGGTTATAAAGCATATTGCCCATGCTTGTCGACTCTCCCTCCACTGTCCAGGAGACTCTTGAAATTTGCCTAGCACTTCTGGAATCCAGCATATGGCTCACAGTGGCACATGATGGTGCCATCAATCCCCACCCCCCACTTGTCAATGCTGATTTCATAGCTCCGCCCATTGCTTCTCAATGCTGTGATCCATAGCATTCAACAGTGGAGTTGGGGCATGATGGTGATGGGATTCATGTGATAAAACTCCTGGAGCCTGTAAGCTTTCCCTTCCTACTCCAGCATCTCGCATAGGGAGGAAATAAAACGTTGCCAAGTATGAGATTACCACATTTCCCATATTTTCACTCTAGTCCAATATTGCATCTAACAATAGTATAGGTCAGAAAAAATAGTATAGGTCAGGAAAATCCTTCCATTCTACTTATATACAAAGGATTAGATCCAGATTTAGTCATTGTGTTTATGTATTGTGCAGAAAATGGCCCCAAACTTCATGTGCACGTGGTGGGAGTCACCACTGAGAATTTTATTCATTGTTAAGTATTACGATTGGCATACTTATTCATTAACTTTTCGGAATTGCAGTATGGAGTTTAAGGGTTAGGCTGCAGGGAGGGGAGCTTTAGGGTTAGGCTTCAGGAAAGAGAAGGTTAGGGTTTAGGGTAATGGAAGGGTAGTCTTAGGGTTAGTCTGTAGGGAGAAGAGTCTTAGGGTTAGGCTGCAAGGAAGGGAGTCTTAAGGTCAGGCTTTAGGGTTAGGGTACGGGTTGGGGTTACATTCATACTTACCATTTGCTGTAGTATCTTGTTTCTTTTGATGATTGATTGCTTCTTCCCAGTGAGGCAGAAGCAATCAATTTCCCTGCCAGGTCCCAAAAAAAGGGCAGTTCGCAGTAGTGACCCACAACAATGTGCACTCTATGGGGCTGATTCAGAGATGCGATTGCGAAAAGATCGCAAATATACGCACCTTTGCAAAGATCTTAGCAGGTTCCAGCCCACTGCATAAACAGACACTCCCCTTGCAAACAGCGGTGGATCTTAAACTTAGACCACCATTGACTTGCCTTAACTATACGCTGTCATTTGGGATCTTAAGTGACGTGGGAGCGTTCATTTAAGATCCTAAGTGTCAGCCCGCGCCCACTTTCCCTCATTTCCCTGCCTCCCCCCGCCCATTTCCATGCAAATCCTTAAGATCTTAAAGATTCGCAGCACTTAAGATCTTAAGTGCTTGCGTGCGATTCAAACCTACGCTCTTAGCGAACTTACGCTCCTAACCGCTACGTAAACGGCGTTGCACTATTACTACGCATCCGCAGTTTTGCGAATTTTCTAGGATCTTAAATATACGCACCTAAGTGCCGTGGAAATTGCATCTCTGAATCAGGCCCTATGTCTTCTGGCACATATCTGGATCGTCAAGATGCTTAAATAAAGCATGTCTTAAAAAAAATGTTCTCCCCTGGCACATCTTAGGATCACACCAATAGCGGACCTCTGTTAGAAGGACAGTATCAAAATAACGGTCAAAATAACTAGTTAGATGGGGGGGTACTTGCAGGATAGGATGTCCTCCGCCACATACATATCCACATAAATAGGAGCAGTTCTGATCACTTCAAACTAACAGTATCCAGTCTGTGTAACACTGGTTGTGTAGTGTAAACAACGTTAGTTTGGTTGCACCTCTCCATTTATATATACACTTGCACACATTTCATATATTTAAATAGAAGTGCAGCCTGTGTGTTTTCTTGTTACTGTAACTAGTTTTACTTTGGGAGCCTGACCCCTCCCCAATATGGCAGCTGCACACTGTTCATATGGCAGGAGTGTCTTACTACAGACCTTCTGAGTACACATATAGCAGATGGATAGGGACTCACCTACCGGAGGTGCCTTTCGCTGGGCAGGTGAGCTTAACCCAATATAGCTGTATTGTAAAAAACTCCTTTTTACTTATGTGCTGACACATAGTGTTATATAATGTTTGTTTGGAGCGCTGGACCTCTCTTTTGTTCCTTGTAGTTACACAGTGGTCATTTTGGTCCTTGGCTGCACCTCTCCATTTATATATACACTTGCACACATTTCATATAATGAATTAGAAGCGCAGCCTGTGTTTTCTTGTTACTGTTACTAGTGTATATAATGCCTTTGATTAAGCAAGAAAAAAAAAACATCTCGACACTGCACTGATCTCTCTATCCACTGTAGTAGTACTTAGAATGTGTCTAATTGATCCATTTAAAAAAGAAAAGCCCTAGGGGACTTACAAATTGTTTTAGAAGTAATCTGCTTGAGTAGTTAAGCTGTTTAAAGAAAAGGCAGCACTCATATGGCAAATTATGTTAGCTTTCTGCATAGAGGTAGCTCAAACTGTTACTGGAAGCGTGTGGACCTCGGGGAAGAAGCCCTAATTGTTTATCGGGACGCATCATTCTTTCTCCTGCAGCTTCGGAACTTGTCATGGAAAACAATTACAGAAAATACAATGTTAAGAAGACAATAGAGAGACTAGTAATTACAGAATTCCAGGTCTATTAATGTAATTAACTACTGACATGAAAATCAGCAAGCTTACTTCTATTATTTTACCTATCACAAAACCCGCTTTCCTAATTCAGGTGCGTCTCCTCTTGGGGCTATCGTACCTCACTACACATTTGAGAAGATGAGCATTGATAAAGTTTGCTCTGTTCTTTATTTCTATTACAATGTCAACTTCTAACACAGACTGATGCCGAGTACACACTTCTCCTATGTGTGTCCAACCCAACCTTCAACCGCCCTTTTGGCCTGTCAATGGATCAATGGACCTGATCCAGCCCTACGGACGACAAGGGAATTATGTACAGCACGTACGCAAATCCCCTGTCTAGACGCCGTAAGGGTAGGCGTACGTTTGTCGGCCCTTACAAGAAAGGGGCTGTCGTCGTCGTCCCCCCATTACAAATGTTGTATCTAGACATGGTAATGAGGGGATGGGGTGGGGGAAGCCCCGTTATGATCAGGTGATACGTAAATCGTAATCGTAAAAGGTAAGGTAGGAATCTGGAGCGGGGAGTGCAGGGGGCGTAAGGTCTGGATCCGGGGTAATGTGTATACTCACACAACTACTCATAACATCCAATCCTAATCATCTGCCCAGATCAAATTATTTGTAAACCTGTTAATAATCCAGACGGGGAAGGGGTGTACAAATCATACAGTGTGAACATGCCAAGAACCCTCTGTACAATCAAGACAGAATTTCTTATGATCGAGATGAGTGGACCACCCTCACAAGGAAGTCTGAATCCGGTCCTATATTATTAGTGGGCCCTTAGGAAGACTAAGACTGCTGAACTTTGAACTATGTAACTTTGTTATTTAGAAAATAACAGGGAGCAGTATTCCTATTACAGTCCAGAAGTGGATTAAGTTTGACATAAAACTTGTGCCCATAAGCACTCAGCACCCTCTGAAATATACAAATCAGTTACTTGCTAGAGTTGTATGACAATGTAGAATGGTACAAATTTACAAAAGAACAAAAAAAAAAAGCCTAATTCTTCCTAGAGCGCTATGAATATTTACGGATTGAGCGGCGCCAAATTCCTGTACAGCTCTTGGGGTGCAAAACCACAGACTCCATCTGTATTTGTAGTAAATTACAGGGACAAATCTTTCATTGTTTTTGTGTAACCAGAGTGTTTGTCTATTCAATGTCCTGCTTACGGGCTAACTGCTGGAAACACTTTCCAGGAAGACTTGGCCGCAGCAAACAGGAGACCTCTTCATCATGTATCCAGTCTTCCAAGAGGAAACATGGAAAAAAATAAATATCTCTGCATTATGAAGAAGATAGCATCATTAATAACAGAAGTTGGCTGGTCCTATGGCTTGTCAAGTGCAGCTGGGAGAAGTTAGTTGATAAAAATAGGGAAACTCAGGTACATTGCAACAGGAAATAAAATCCATGATGAATAATATCTGCTGAGGCTGACAACACATGTAAAAATCTTGGAGAGGCTGAAGAGTATGATAGATGTACAATCTATTCAAAATGGAAGCGTCTTGTCATCAAGTTCATTTTTCTGCTAGAGCAGATTATCTGCAGTCACTAGTACAAGGGTAGACTCTATAGCTGCTGCCTACATCCATCCTGTGAAGGTGGTCTATGGAGGTCTAAGACGTTGGAGGGTTCCTTTATACGAAAGCTTACAAAGTGCAATTGCAGAGACCTTGGGGATATGGAGATCTCTATGGTCCTGGTGATTTATCACAAGATTCACCACTACATCTTCAGATCTTTTCCTAATTGATCAAGCTGACCAAAGAGTATTAACCTCACTTGACTAATCAGCAATAGGTTACGCTATAAATGATGTCTCTTAGAGTTGATACCTCAGTATACGCCTGCGGTTCGCTGGTGGTTTAAAGGCCTCTCAAGGGGACCCTGAAGTAAATTTTGCTACCTTATTCATCAGTACTCCATTGCCTTCATGTAAGGGACTATAACCAGTGTACATCGTTTACCTTCATAGTTAAGGGTCAAAAATGACAGTTCAACAATTTGATTGTGCTAGGGACATTAATGAACGTAGCACTGCATTTTACAATTGCACAACTGTTGTGTATAATCAAGGCATTTCCTTCTCTTTTTTACACAAAACAACACAAAAGGTCATCGAGCAGATAACTTGGCACAGAATACATTTGGCCTACACACAGAACACCTTTTTATTACAGTTCTACAATTAAACTCTAAGTAAAATGTCAAATCTGTGGTTGAAAAGTGTAATAACTTCTGTCTTGCTATACTGAAGCAGGCCTCGATAGAACCTTTTATTTCTGAAAAAGCTTAGAGCACATGTGGGTACATTTGTAAGGTAATAACCAGAATCATGTTCTGTAACAGTTCTAGTACATGGTAAATATGGCCCAGATTAAAATAGTTTGAGAATTAAATGTAGTCAGTGGTAAAAAAAAAATTGTATGAATAATATGAAGTCTGGTTTATATAGAATTTACAGCAATGGCAGGTAAACGTCATGTTCTTGACAATAACAACACTGAACCGGAGCCAGATCTGCTGCTTTCTCAATTCAACCTCTAGCGTGAGGACGGAGGCCACCACTCCCCTTGCTCCCAAAGCCTTCAAACAACTGACTTCTACCTTAATATTTCACATCTGTCTTCCCTTAAAATGGAGACTGATCACAAGTCCAGATAGGGCAGTCTGTGAAGGGCACGCCTAGACTATAAAACGTAAATACCTCCCCCTTTCCCGTTCTTCTCGCCATCGGAGACCAGGTGTGAAAAATAATGGAAAAGGCATAATTCTTTAAGACGTTCTCCGAAAGCGACACTCCGACATTTGCGTGCACAGAAAATTGGGAAACACACAGATTTCATAAGTATGGATCGTGTTATGTCTTCAGTACTTTTCCAATTTAATCAAGGCGACCGAAGAGCATTAACCTCACTTGACTAATCAGCAACAGGTTATACCATAAATTACGCCTCTTCTTTCGGATACCTAAGTATACGTCGCCCCTTCTCTGTGGTTCTCTGGTGGTTCAAAGGCCTCTGAAGGATATCAATTTGAATGTCACAAACCCAGTTTTTGTATCCTCCATTCCAAACAAACTAAAAAGCTTGTTAACAATTCTTGGACAGCCAAGAATAAATTCTTGACACTGTGTGACAGAAAAAACAGCTCTATACATAAAAGAGGTGAGGTCAGAGGACCTTTATTGACCTTGGTGCTAGTCTGAGTGTCCATTCAAGCAAAAAGAATAAAAACTATTTTGTTAACCAACATTTGTTTTACCAGTTTTTATCTTTGAAACATAAATCATTTTTTTTAATGGTTGTCTAGTTTTTGGGATGAAGGGGATAGAGGAGGTGGCATGTTTGACGTACGCTTCCCTCTATAAGAATAGAATTTATCGGCTATCACAATTTATACAGTTTTAAAGCTGTATGAACAAATTGCGTGCAGACACATTTCCTGAACCAAGTCCGTTATTGACATCTCTGTTCTAAATGTACTGGAGGTAACATTACGGAATTAGCATAACTACTTTTGGGGTCTGGTTAATTTTTGATACAAAAACCAGAAGATTTCTGCTTTACAAGTTTTGAAGAGAGAAAAGGAGGATTTGCACTTACCATGCTAGGGAAGGAGGGATGGAGACAAGTTTCCCCCAATAAATGGTTTAAGTGCTTGCTAAGATGGGTCATTTCCTGCTGTGTAAGACTATTTTAAATATAAAATAAACCTCTTTTTATTAACTCATGTGGAAAGCGTTATAACAGTTATCTTAACCGGACCACAAACAATGCAAAATTAGGAAACTTTCTTTTCTCCTGTGCAATGTAACAAAGAACAGGGTCGATAAAAACGAAGAAAACCTTAATGTGTCAGTACTCAATCCACAATCTAACATTTATTTTATTGTATCATTACAGTTCAGATACTTCATAAGAAGGGACCTAGAAAACTCATGCTGTTTGTAATCACAGACAACATGCAATAAGGAAACATTTACAGCTTAAAAACAAACAGAGCTAGAAAAATGGCACCTCTCTCATTCCTTACAGAAAGCAAAACAAATATATTTTAGTGTGTTATCTGCTAAATAGTGTAAACATATACAGTTTTAAAGGGGTTGCTGCTTTAGATTTCTGGTTACAGGACTTCTCCCGGGCTGCACCCACTCTTTGGCATAACCTTCCTCATCCAATAAGGCTACCCCCTTCTCTCCAAACACTATCTTAAAACTCACCCCTTCTAACAAGATTACCAACATAGGACTGGATTCACACTACCGGACGTATAGCATATATGTCCGTAGTTTACCGTTTTTTGCTCTTTAAGACCGCATATACGCAATCTACGTAACGAAAAGACATGTAGATTACGTAAAATATTTACTATGCATACGCAGTAGCAAAAAAAACGACAGAATGCTACACGTCTGGTAGTGTGAATCCGGGCCATTCTTCTTAAACTTCGTCTACCCTAATTGCAACCACTTTGCTATCCAAATTTCTTTTTCTATTATATGACTGCTGAAACTCTAAGGGCCATATTTACTAAGCTGTGGAGATGTTGCCAACAGCAACCAATAAGGTTCTAGCTCTCACTTTCTTTTTACATAGTAGAGAATATCAGCTAAAATATGATTTTGGGCAACATCTCCACTTTTCCAAACCCACAGCTTAGTAAATCCAGACTTAAGTTTCTCTACTAAGACTGGATCATACAGAGCACTGAGCACTTTTACCATACAATCTGGCTGCTCCATGATATATAGTACTTTCTCTTAAACTCCAATGAAATACTGGTTGTAAGTTTGCAAGCAGGTCCCTCTTACCCACCCATCTGTTTTATACAACCCAATATTGTTTTCATAATGACTGATAAAGCTTGTAAAGTGCTACGTAACATGATGGCTCTATATAGAAGATCGGAGTTAGCGGTGCAACAGACCGCATAGAGATCTCTATTGTTTTCCACTCGCCCTACCTGAAGTTTTTCTTACACCTCCGTAGTGCACACGGCAGGTGGATCTGTGCTATCCGATTCAGGAGCACACACCAAGGCAGACAGAAGCGGCTAGGCTACAGCCGCGGGGCCGCCGACAGACCTTTTCTTCCTTCACGGGCACAGCAGAAATACAGCATCAGCACAGCTGCAGTGCCGCTGACGGTGGTCTCCCGACTTGAGACACCAAGCTAACAATAAGCGGAGCGGAGCTGACCAAAGGGACACTACTACCCCTCACTGCTGATTACAGCCCATTGGAAGGCAGAGGACCTGCTAGCCAGCTGTATTCAAAGGACACCCCTGAGAAAGACACTCTCCTACAGCGGTCGATTATCGTGTCAAAGAAGGACCAGGACCAGCCGCGGAAGAGGTATTCTTTCTCACTTCCTTTGCTCTGAGACTGCATTATATTACATCTGTATGTGCATACCGACGGTTCACCACGGTAAATCTACCTGTTCTGTTTGGTTTGACCTTTTCAGAGCCTAAATTCCTCAGCTCTGACAGCACAGCACTAACATTTGGTAACGCTGTAACTCTTTTTTGCCACATAGCAGCACATCATGGTCTGCTTTTTGTATGGACAATACTGACCACAGCGTATCTCTACATTTATATGGTCATTGTACATGTTACTATTGATCCACAAGAATTCAGCTACACAGGGATATCCCTAATTGGCTTATGTTTCATGCTTTTGACTTATGTTTTATGCTTAACAGCACATTGTGTACTTACGTTATCTACACCTTTATTGAATAAAATAGTTTTCCCCCATTACCCATCGATTAGCGCCCCAGTGCTATCCTTTTTCCTCTCTCTATATAAAAACCTGTTAATAATAAACAGTGAAGCAGTTTTCCACTGGTTCTGCTTGTGAATGCAGAGGCAGCAGGGATCTGATATAGGATCCTTGCTGGATATAGCCTCCCATGAGAGTACAAAGGCCACTCCCCTGGCTCCACTGGGTGATCCCTACCTTAAGATTGCCAACCTGTCCTCATTAAAAACAGGGACAGATCGGATGTCTGGACAAGGCAGTGTGCGTAGTACATGCCTCCCTATCGCTTGCACACATGCCTTCCCTGTCAAATGCTCATCGAATGCAAAAAGCAAATACAAATTTTAGGGATCCAGATGTGACTATTGTCAACGACGCGATTGCTAAAAGCGAGCGTTTTCCGATCCTAGAGTTGGGAAAACACTCTCATTCTGTAAGTCTGGATCCAGTTCAATGTTATTTCAGATAAAAAAATGACTAATGGCTTTCTTTGAAGAAGATTCACCAGATGACTACATGCATTCCTCTAGATCAGTGGTTCCCAAACTCTCTCAGTTCGAGGCACCCTTGGGGTCTCCATATTTTTTTTCAAGGCACCCCTAAGACAAAAATAGAATAGAATATAAAATAGAAACATTCCACGGCACCCCGGTGAGAGCGTCGCAGCACCCCAGGGAGCAGCGGCGCACAGTTTGGGAACCACTGCTCTAGATTATACTATCTGGTAGTATGGTGAAGCAAGTCATGCAAGTTAAGAACCAGGGGCTGGATCCAGACCTTGTTAAGTGCATGAAGTCTCCATATTTTTTTCAAGGCACCCCTAAGACAAAAATAGAATAGAATATAAAATAGAAACATTCCACGGCACCCCGGTGAGAGTGTCGCAGCACCCCAGGGAGCAGCGGCGCACAGTTTGGGAACTACTGCTCTAGATTATACGATCTGGTAATATGGTGAAGCAAGTCATGCAAGTTAAGAACCAGGTCTAAAAGACTGCATAAACGCAATCTACATATCGAAACGATACGCAGATTACGTACAATAGCTACTACGCATGCGCAGTAGCTACTGTTTATTGAACTACGTCCGTCTATGGAAGACGGACGTAGTTCTGGATCCGGCCCCAGATCTTTGACCCCCCTCCCATGAATGAATATTCAGCTCTGTGTCCAACCTTCCCTATATGAGTGTGCAATGAAGTCACAATAATGTCAACCAGTGACTGCTAGATTCCATTTTTAAGCCTGAAATAATTGAAATTCATTACTTTCAGCCTGGCCAGTGGAATGTAGCACATGCTGTGGTTTCCAATAATTTTGGTCTCAATTGGCAAATTAAATAACCACTTGGATGACCAGCTTATAACAATCAAAATATTTGTTTCTAACAAAAAAAAAAAGATCTTGCACTGGAAAGTAGTTATGTTAAAAAAAACGAAGCCCAATGTACTGTCACAGCAGCCATAATAAGATATTGGTTTACAAACTGGTAAAAATATTGAAATATAAGTATATTATGCATGAGGGTGTTTGTCTGTTGATAATCTTTATCAGACAAGTTTACACAAGACCTTTTATTAAATATTGGTTTAAAACTGCATGGGTTTAATAGGCTTAGGGTCCAAGGATTCGATTACCATTCAATATGAACCAATAGAGTGACAGAGTGGGTTTTTTTTGTCTCCCTTCCCCCCAAAGCCCTGGTACCAAGTGCTTTTCAGTATGAGGCTGTCAATATGAACTCGTAGTAGTCTTTTAAGTCAAATATTGAGTACAGAAATGCTAATGTATTTAGCAATGACTGTTCAGAGCTGCTACAAAATAAATATAATAAAAAAACAACATTATATATAAACAGATGTTGAAAGAAAATATTTACAATATTTAATATCTACATAATACAAAGTTAGATAGGATTGTTTTTAGAAGTATACACACTAGGGACCGTGTTCACACCTAAGAAGCAGAAGCTTCTTAGGTGCGGATATTTAGTAAATGACCTACTACATATGCGTCATTAAAGACCGCACGGAGTAGTTTAAGTAGGAAGAGGCGGCGTAATGCCCCCTCAGGGAGTGTTTATGTAGAAGTGGGAGGGATTTAGATAAGCCGAGGAGGGTGGGGGAGGCAATGTCTGCGCAGAGTTTCCTTATTAAGAAACAATGGGCCTGACCCAGACCTACGCTGATGCGTATCGGCATGTACTTCCCCCGACACTCCCCCCCTCCGTCGCAGCATATTTTCCCTCGCTTACGCCAGCTGAAGGCTATCCTAACCTTAGCCAGCGTAAGCGAGGGAAAATACGCTCGGACAGGAGCGTGTTAACTAAAACTCCTCCCTCCCTCACTCATTACACTCCTTCCCCCGCCTACCTACACTAACCTTTGCATAGTAACGGTATCCTAGATCGGGCGTTTCCATAGTTACGCTGGCCAAATGTTGGCGATCTTATGCTTACGCCTGGCATATTACCGCCGGGCAGCGTGGGTCTTAATCAGGCCCAATGCGCCATAAGGTACCTAAAAACAGGGGGCGGGATAGAGGCAGGACAGGTGAGTTAGGTGCGGGTCTTTCTGCACCTAACTCACTCGTATCTGTGAATACAGTCCTAGAATATTATTATGCAGGTCACACGATAACAGTCAGACATCTTGTGCAGCATCGTCAGAGACAGCATGGCATCGTGGGATTTGATGTTTAGAATGGGCTAATTTCTGCGATCAGCGATGTCCCAATGTCTGGTGAAATCCTCTGAGTGTATGCTTTCCAGACTTTCAGTGTAATAATCCCCATCGATTATGCTTTAGAAGTTGCACTTTTGTGGCCGTGTATGTCAGTTATGGGAACAAATTTACCCAGATCCTGCGTCAGTGTGTGCACATGTCCTGTTTCCCTAATTGTCATTTTAAATTGTGAGTAATGTCTGGCAGCAATATGCTATCATTGTGCCAGCTTGTACCCAGCATTAGTCAGTAAGGGCCTGATCCAGACCTACGCCTGCTTGCATTTTTACGCTCGGCGTAGTCGTAAAAACGCCGTTTTCCATGTTCTGCGCACGGCAGATATTACGACCAGAAACTCTGAACGTACTTACGAGACTAAGGTCCACAGCGTAACTAGGAACGAAGGGGAGTGCCAGCCATAAGACACCCGTGATTACGCTTCGGAGGCGGGGTGAGGCATGTAAATTGTACAGTATGGGTGTGCTAATTGTCGTAACTAGGCATGGAGCCTCCAGATGCCCGCGGTTACGCTCAGAAAAGTTAGGGTAGAGTTTGGTTGGCGTAAGACGGCATAAATACGGACGACCGAGGGGAGTGTCTAGGGGAGTGCTTCGTAGGCATGCTGGCGTAAATACGCTACGCACAAGGGCGTATTATTTGCGTAGGTCTGGATCAGGCCCTAAGAAATCAAATACCCAGAGTCTGCGAGGATAGCATCTCTTATGTGACATGATAGGGATTGAGTGCTATTATTTTTGAGTTGGAACATTCGTCTTTGCAATAGTTTTGGGAAAATGGTAACTTATAATATATTGTATTATCCATTATTACAGCATATTTATTTTTTAACATAATAATATTTACACAAGAATAACATTTACAGCAAGCCAATAACAAATATAATAATATATTCCCCAACAAAATCTAAATAGTAGATCGGGGAATAAAATCTGAGTGACTTTAAAAAAAAAAAATGCTAATTTGTTCTGTGTAAAAAGGACTATGGCAAAATGACAAGACGACTTATTTAACGTGTTTTACGTGACCCACAAAACGGTCATTGTCCACCATTTACTTATTCTTAGTAAAGAACATTGTTGCCGAGGACGTTTGTACTATAACAATGTTATTATGGCTGCTGCATTTTTTGGGATAATGGTGAAGAAAAAGATTTTGCTGCTTGATCTTTCAGAGACGCCACCAACATACATTTAAATGTCTTATCATGACCTTGTAACCTGCTTCCCAAAACAATGATGCATTTTTAGCAGTGTCTTAACGGCTTTCCCCACCCTTAGGTTTCTATTACTTGTTGAAAGAAAGTTTTAGTAGTTTGATGTAGACAAGGATAACATCACTAAATAGATTACACAAAACTAGATTAAAAGTGCACACATTTACCCACACCCTAACATGGTTTTAATACTTAGATTTTTCCCACTAAAAAAATACCACCCCCCTTTGGCAAATTGCATACTAGTTGTGGGGAAGAGGTTGTACAATATAAATGTGAAATTCTCACACGGTTAATAAAAGGACATTAAAATATATGTTGGTGGCATCTAAGAAAGAGTAAGCAATAATATTTTTGTTCCCCACAATCCAATACACATAATGGACTGTATTCACACTTAAGAGTGTGTTAGGTACGGTTTCTAGTCCAACCAAAAGCCAAAATAAACATTTAACATCCGCTACTACATGCCTGATTTCATCAAATTGGCGCCAGTCTACTGTACCATCCTTGTGGGCTGTGTTGGACAAGACATGGTATGTATTCAAAATGGAATTTATGACATGTAATATGCATAATGCTACTAAATCATTTTGTAAGGTTTGGGAATCGTGGGCCTCCTATTTTGGTGCCTCTCTCCCAGACTTTTGGAATCAGACCTGGATGACTTCCTTCATCTCTTATTCTTTATTCCTCCTTTTGTCTTCCTTTTTCTTCCCTCTAAGCTTTGCTATTACTCCCATCTTCTTAGTTTCTCTTTTCCTCCTATTGGACTGTTGGCCACCCTCTTATCTTCTCCTTTTCTCATCTTTATTCCCACAAAACTGAAGGGTAATTATGCCTTTATGTCTCTTATCTTATGTATTCACATGATGTTCTGTCATATGCTTGTATGGTATGGAATGTTTTTTCTCTTAACATCATGCTGTAATGCAAAATCATATCCTTCTTAATAAAATATATTATAAAAAAAAGACCACACATAGTGAATCTCTGTACCTTTATGGTAAATTGATAGCGTGTCACAGTCTGGGACTCTCCTTTAGATTCCCTTAGGTTGGGGTATGTGAACAGGAAGATTGGACTTTTGACGTAACCTTTTCTCTTTAGACGTAACCTTTGCTCCTCAGAGGAAGCCCATGGAACAAGGAATGAGAAATAAAATTGTATTTATTAAACAGGTTTGGAACAAATGAATGCTGGGGGCACAGTTGCATAGTGGTAAGTTCAAAAGAAGAATCTTGTAATACAAATAAACAGAACTGGATAGCACAGCCCCCCCACCCTGCCCGGCTAATCTAAATTCCTCCCCCCACCCATCTCCTCCCCGAGGCACACCTCCTCCTGCCTAATCTTCTACGTGCGGTCATTAAAAGACCACCCAAATGGTACGTAGATTGAGTAAATGAGCTACTACACATGTGCCTCTCATTCACCGGACTTAAAAAGCCAAAGCTTCTTAAGTGTGAATCAGGTCCAATATTGTTATAGGACAAATGTACCAGCACCAGTGTTCTTTACTAACAATATGTAAACGTTGGCCATTTTGTGGGACATTTAAACAAGTCAAAAAAATATCCTTGTCATACTTATTGATTTTGGACCGGATCATGATTTCCCCAAAAGGGTCATTGTGTGCGCTCTCTATGCTATTTCATTATGGAACTGCATCCACAAGAGCCAGCATTCTGTAAGTGAGCCCTTTCCGAGGGTGGGGGCGGTTAGCGTAAAGCGAATCCGAAAGGTGGGAGGAGGGAAGTATGGTAATCGTACAGTAAGGGCCGGTTTTAGCCCTTGCATGCATTCCCTATTTCCTCACCCAGCACCAATCACGGAACTCCGATTCAGCTATGACTGGACTTCTGAACGCAGCGTTAGCGGATTCCGGATACAGAATTTATCCATGTCTACAACAAACTACTAAAACTTCATATCTTCGCTTGTCTCAAGATAAATCCAAGTTACTCAGACTACACTTAATAAATGCTCTGATTCCCGGTTACAGAACTTCTCCTGGGCTGCACCCACTCTCTGTAATAACCTTCCTCACCCACTAAGACTATCCTCTACTCTCTAAACTTTAAAGTGCTCCCTTAAAACATCATAAAAGCTTCCAAATTCCTCAACCTATTCCTTAACCTTCGTCGACCCTATTTACTACCACTTTGCTATCCAAATTTCCCCTTCTATTACACAGTTAACACAAACTTGAACATTTTTTATTTCCAGACTTGCTACTAAAACTGCTGTGTGGCTGGATCATACAGAGCACTCAGCACATTTACCAAACAACTTGGCTGGTCAATTGTGTGATATACAGCACTTCCCATTATGTATCAAACCCACTGTCCAATAGATTGTAAGCTTGTAAGCAGGACCCTCTTGCCCACCCAATCTGTTTGTTAGTACCCTGTCTTGGTTTATAAAAATTGTAAAGCACTGAGTAATAACGCTATATAAAAACCTGTTACTAAATCAAATAGTCTATACAGCATGAACAAAATCAGAGAGCATTGTATTATTAAGTCATTATTATCATTATAGATTATAAGGCGCCACAAGGTGTCCACAGTGCCGTACAAAATACAACAAAATACTGTGCAGATATACAGGGCAGGGATGGACAGCATACTACATAATAAAATACAATCTAAATATAAAAATATCACAAAAATACAATAAAGTAAAGCAAGCACAAACAAACAGCAAGGCAAAAAGCGAGGTGTCAAGCTTGGTAGATCAGGAAGGAGGGGAAAGAGCGCAGTGAGAGGTTGTGAGGGAGCCACCAGGTGGGGACGGAGTAAAATGCAGAAGGGGGCCTAGAGCATATGAGGGGGGAGAGGTGGAGGAGGGAACAACCCTAGGATAGAGGGCCCCACTAACACACTAAGCGGTAGAGATGAACTTACAAAAGACATTAGAAGGGAGAAGGAAGTGGACTGCTAGGAGGGGGAAGAAAACAGAAGAAGGGATAGATGTAGGATGCAGAGGGGATGTTAAATGGAGGAGGGGTAGACTAGCTAGAAGAGGTGCGTTTTGAGTGAGTGCTTGAAGACCTGCAATGTGGGGAAGAGTCTGACAGAAGAATGGAGGTCATTCCAGTGCAGAGGTGCAGCATAGGAGAAGTCCTGGACACAGGCGTGAGATGTGGTGATCAGTAGGAAGGTCAGACAGCGGTGATTAGCAGACTGGAAAGGGTGGAAAGGGGTGTGCATGGAGATGAGGGAAGAAAGGTAGGGAGCAGGAGGAGATGGCCTTAAAAGGTGAAGATAAGAAGTTTAAAGAGGTCTGAATCGGACAGGAAGCCAGTGGAGGGTTTGACAAAAAGGAGAGGTCGAAGGTAGAGATGCGTGAGAGGAAGATGAGCCTCGAAGCAGCATTGAGTATAGATTGAAGGGGGTTAAGACAAGTGAATGGAAGACCAACGTGGAGAAGGTTACAGTAGTCGAGACATGATATGACTAGAGATAGGATGAGTGTTTTGGTAGCTTCATTGGTAAGAAATGCGTGCAATGTTTAGCGTATGTCAAAACAGCAAGCATGAGAGAGGGCACGGATGTGAGGTATAGGAAGGTCAAGAAAAACACCTATGCAGGTGCTGGAAGGTGGGGTGAGGAAAAACAATGATTTCTGTTATGTCCATATCATATTCTGTGCAACAATTAAAAATAAAACTATAACTAGGTTAAGGCATAATGATTCTATAAAAGTTGGAAAGCAGGACCTATGCACACTGATACCCACCCTCACAAATAATCAAATTAAAAACAAAGTTTTAGCTTTATCTGTATTAAAGTTAAAAATAAATAATAAAGACCAGATTCAGTGATTGAAATTAAGAGAGGAATGTCACTCCTGGGCAAAACCATGTTGATTTCAGAGGGAGTCAAGTTATTTGTATTCTTTGCATGCAGGAATATCTTATTGCACACAGATAGTGACCAGCTTTACTTTTACATTGTTATTTAGACTTGGGCTTGGAAACGCCAACTCTCAACTCAAATACTGTTTGCAACAGATGAAATATGACTCTCCTGAAATCAATAGGATTTTGCCCAGGTGTAACTTTCCTTTCTTAGGACCAGATCCAGAGTTATGGACGTCAGGCCATTTATGCACACAAGGGGCCAGATCCAGAAATAAGTTCTTTTTATGTTCGATTACTATCGTAATTACTACGCACTCCCCCCGCTCGTATGTAGTTTCCTTGTTTTACGTTTACCAAACCCTGCCTTAACTTTTTGCAAGCGTAATTACGTATGTACGTAATGGACTGACGTACGTAACGGCCTAACCCGGGCCCATACTGTACAATTTAAATGCCTCCCTCCACCCACAAAGCATATTTCCAGTTGTTGTATGGTGGAACCGCCCCTTCTTTCGTATTTACGCTGAAGTTACGTATGATCAGAGTTACCTTGCGTAACATCTGCCGCGCGCATGCGCAGTACATACAAAAAGGCGATTTTACGACAGCGGCTAGTGTAAATACGCTAACGTGCTTAGGTCTGGATCTGGCCCAAGGTGTTTAAGTGGCCTGTTTTGACAGGAAGGAGCATGCGCTAGTAGCACTAACATACATAGCATCATACAGAACTTAGTTCCGTTCGATGCCATTTCAGAAGAAATGGGCTGTGCTTCCCTTGCACCCGCTAAGGTGGGTGGAGGTCGGAAGCATGGTAATTGTACAGTGTGGGATGGGTATCCCACACTTGTGCTGATCAGACCCGCCCGCTTTAGTTAAGCCAGGCTTATGGAAGCGTAAGCTGCTATAAAGCCCGCACGACAGAGGGGAGTGACAGGGGTAGCTCACTCCTCTCTCTCATTTGTACAGCCAGACTTCCGCA
>WWET01000857.1:281826-292781 GCA_011038615.1 Limnodynastes dumerilii | reverse complement strand
TTTCGTGTGCGTACATTCTATACACTCCCCTAGGCACACCCCTTGAACGTACGTATTTTGTCAAGATACGCTTTCCAAACCCTACCTTAACTTTTGCCAACGTAACCGCAGTGATCTGCACACGTACGTATGGGCAACACGTATTTACGCAGCTAAGCACGCCCATACTGTACACTTAAAATACAAACCTCCGCCTACTTAACGTATTTTCAGACGTATTTTGGACTCACGTATAATTACCACGCCCACACGTAAGTATTTACGTCACACATACGTGAATGGCCCATACGTTCACAATTACGCTACGTTACTGAGCGTATTTTCTATGGTGCGCATGCGCAGTACTTGCACGATTTACGTCTCCGCCACGCGTAAATTCTCTCACAAGCGTTGTTCTGGATCTGGGCCCTTATGCTAAATGGTCTGTACAGCTGTTAATTCTGAACGTACAATGTACGGTTGATAAATCCAGCTATAGGTCTTGTACAGCTATTGTATCTGATTAAACGGTGCACAGTAGAAAAATGCTGATTTTATCAGCAGTAAGAGTGCAGAGTAAGGTATATACAGGGTTGTCAGCCTGTGCCTGATATTTCAGTGCTGGGCAGTGACTTCCCTAGGTGGGTGGGTGCTTAACGTCCAGGTATAGTCCTTAAGCTGGATGGGTAGCTAAGCTTTTGGTTAGGTGTGCTCCCACTATTCACCAGTAAAAGCCTGTTTATAGGTTAAATAAATACGCGTTTAGCGCTCCCACATAATGCGAAAATAAACAAGTGTATTGTCCTTGCAAGACTGAGAAGGGTATTTGATAACGGTGCACCCTGCGTCTTTCGTTGGAGACGGCCAGTGGGCAGTGTGTCTCTCTTTGCTGGTGTGGATCCCGTGCGCTCTCTCGCGCCGTGTGGTGTTTCCGATGCTGCTAGTGCTGCAGATAATAGCGGGTCACGGGGAGGAAGCAGTTATGGGTCCTGAGGTGTCTGGGTAGCTGGAGAGCTCTCCCTGTCGATGCGTTTTGCCCCTCTTTGTGGGGGCTTCTTCAGTATGAGAAGCTACTTGTGACAGATCAGGATCAGCAGAGCATGAATTGGTATGTAGATAGCATAAATATGCTACTAAACATGCGTAGTAACTCAATTCTTAAAACAACGGACGTAAGACGAAAACTACGTAACTATGAATCCGGACCTAAATAACTGTTTATAAGTAAAGGTGGTAACTATCAGTGTACAATAAACAAAAGGAAAGTGTTCTCCCTGTATGCAAAGAACACAATTCCTTTGAAACCCCCTGAAGTTCAGCATGATGTTGCTCAGGTGTAACTTTCCATCTGTTTTCCTCTTATTTTCAGACTCTGGATCCATTGCCAAGCATGTTAAACTTAAGACGCCCTGTAATATGTAGTAGTTTTACATGCTTGCGGCTGCCTCCCCCTTTGTGGCTTTGCACACTGCCAATGCCTAATTGACTAGCCACAATTTGTCTGTGATCCTAATGTGTGACTGAATTACTACAACACTGGAGATCCTGCAAACTCCATTAGCCTTAATCATGTATTTAAACGTTACTCCTGGCATCTATATTAGTTATTTATTTTGTTGTTACTATTGTATCCAAGTATGCTCATTTTGTACAGATGACAAATATTCTAAATATTTAATTACACGTATTACAAATTGCATATGTATTCTAATTGTTTTTCTTATGAAATTGTTCTACGTTTTTGTAACATTAGAGTTTTATAACATAAAAGAATATTTTTTTAATTGTTTCAGTTATAAAACACTACGGCAATTAAATAATATAATATATGGATCAAATTCCTCTTATGCATCTCTATAGTATTTTTCTATAGGATTGCCTCTGTCATAAAATCTGGCTCTGTCACATGATTGAAAAGGCAACTAACTAATGAAACTCACATTTCCCTGTGTTCCATTGACCGTTTAACTGCAATAGAGCTTATTAAAAAGCAGAGCACTTGGGCTCGATCCAGATCTGCAGGCATTGTGTGTGCCGTAGATGCATCTGAAAAAGTGGGAGGGGCTACGCGGGATCCCAAAGCGCAAAACTGGCTGGGAGAGAACGGCCCTATTGAAATAAGGCTGTTCTTGGCGGGGACCCACACCCCTTTTAACGTAAACAGTTCTTTTTTTGATTCTGATCTGCATCAGGTGCACTTGCACAGGGACGGCCTTACTGTACATCAGCCACTGCCCCTTCCCTCCCTCAACACGCCCCTCAGAGCGCAAACCGCCGCAGCTCACGTAGCTGGCGGGTCTGAATTGCCTGTGTCTGTGCGATTTTTGGATCGACGGGCTCTCATTTCTGCCAATGCATCGTACGTCGGGCAAATTATTCAGTCGTTTAATCATTTGATTGGAAGGATTATTGGGTGAAACAAGTGTAGTGTTTACCCTGCACCTGGTGCACCTGTCCAATGGTAATAAAAAATAATAATAAGCAAGAACTCATTGCCTAATATTAATCTATGTGGCAGTGGCTGTTGGATAAATATAAATAGTTTATTTATAAGGCCTGGATCCAGAACTAAGAAGATCACCTGACTTACGCAAACTACTTGTGGAAGTCAGGTGTTTATTTGGTCGCATCGGAACTCCTATTGTACGGAACTCAGTTCCATCCTAGATGTTTTCCATGCGGAGGGGCGTTACTTGAAATCCGCAAGCCTAATCTCCGCTCTGCAGATCGGCATGCAGATTAAGGTAAGTGGACGGCAGAAGGAAGATCTGCACAGGTCTGTGTGTAATTGGATAGATAACTTCACACGTGACGGGAGTGACAGGGAAGATCACTCCTCCCCCGCGGAAAATGCAGAGGTCAGGATTGGGTCCTGACTTGAGTAAGTCAAGCCACTAACGCACGCAAAGTGCGTAAGTGGCCTGATTTGACTGCAGGGTGCATGCGCCCTCCAGTAGTTATTCTAGTGTTACGATAGTAACAAATAGCATAGCAAGCATCATATGGAACATTATGGAACATGCTAATAGCCATCACTCGTGTGGATCATCGGTCATATGGTCCACTCACCCGCATGCTTTACTTAAGGCAGGTGGGTGAGTAAAGCATGCGGGTGAGTGGACCATATGACCGCTGATCCACACGAGTGTGGGATGGCTATTAGCATGGACAGACTCCTCATACGGAAAGCGTGTGGGGGAGTCTGGATCCGGTACCCTATTATAAATTGGAAAAAGCTGAACATTTTTATTATATAAGAATAGCTTTAGCTTTAGAATTAATGGTCACTTTGGTCCATGGCTGCACCTCTACATTTATATATACACTTGCACACGTTTAATCTGTTGAATCAGAAGCGCAGCCAGTTTTTTTTGCTACTGTTTAGCTTAAGAATAAAACAGATAAACCTTCAGCATACTTATGTGAACACCACTCTGAACTTATTGATTTTGTAGAGGAATCCTTATTCATGATATACATTTTAAGTAGAACCAATATATTATTACTATTGTAAATTTTTTGTATTATGGACACTATGGGGCTGATTTACTAACAAATCGCACTTGTACAACTAGATGAATAGTTGCTGATGCTCTGCAATACATCACCTTTCATTTGTATTTTGTTGACTAATTCCCAGTGTCTGCTTGTTGTAATTACTGAATGGGTTTTGCCTGCTTGTATGTGTGCGATTATGCCATTCTGTCGCCTGCTTTCATCTGCTTTTCTTGGATTTGACCCTCAATCTCCTCAGTTTAAATTAGTCTTCAAAAACCTGCAATACTCACCATATTTTTATTGCAAGACTTCATAGCACATAATTAAAGATAATGCCAAGAATTTAACTACTAGAACAGTATAGCAGGCCGGCTGCCCCCACAAGTTTATCTTAAAGAATTCTCATACCACCATGAGATAGATTGCGATTTGCATGCTTTGAATTCCATTTCATATACTTTTACATCTGGGGGACTTTTAAATGAAGTAATGCGTCTATCCTTCTACATTTATTTTTCAGGCGTCTGCTTGAAAGATCATTTTGAAGAAGTAAGTATTCTTACAGCTGTTGCTATAGGCTGGCTGTGAAACGAAGAACTATTTCCTTTCAAAATGTTTTCAAACTGTTAGGCCTAAAAATGAGCTACACCCTTGAAGTATTTTGTAATACAATTCCACTTGAAAAAGAAATATATAAGGTTGGTTGACCACTTTTTTTTTTTCTTCTTCTTCTCTGCCATGATCCTAGAATGTAACTTGTTATGCTAATGGGCCTTGAGTTCATGTTAAATGTCATGGATAACGTTCATGTTTTTAGTGTTTGTGTTTCCTTTATGCTTTCTCATCACGGAGACAAGTCTTGCGTAGAGCAATACTATGTATTCCAGTATATCGAGGGAGTCACTTTCTTATAATTTTCAGTTAATTATTTCCCATTAAAACTTCCAAGAGAAGACTGTTTCATGTAGACATGTGTGAAGCCGTAATAGCTATTGATGATGTCAAGTCATCTGTTACTAAGACGTGTTCATTTTTATAATTGCATCAAGTTAAGCTAAGTTGCAAGTAAATCAACAAGTAGGTTCTTTTTGAATTTGATTTGGTTTTAGGCTCTTGCAGGTGCAGCCCCCTCGCTTGCACAGACTGTCTCTTATATCTTAAGATTTCTGATCTGTCGACACTTATTATGGGGACAGATCAGTGGTCTGGATAGAGCAGCATGCACAGGAAATGGTTGCGGTTGCCTGTTTGAGCGGCTGAATGGCATCTGCATCATGTTCGAAATGGTCATCGCCAATCAGAAAATTGTACCAATTTCTACGTTTCGGGTGCGATCCGCCCTTTTTCAAAGAGATACTTATCTCTTTGAAAAAGGGCGGATTGCGCCCAAAACGCGTTAGAGGACAGCACGGCACAAGGAGACAGAAGAGAATCCACTTCGGGAGTCGCGGACTTTGTTGCTCAGAGAAGGGGGTCATTTGCTTGCACCAGGAGGAGACAACGTATGTGGAGGCCGCTTGTCCCGGGACTGACGAACATCATCTCTGTTCACTCTATCGGGTCGGAGGCACCCTCATTCGGGGTAATATAAATCCCTTTATTTTGACTCCCAAAGATTGGTTTCTGTGCCACCTTACTATATACCCGCCATAGCATTGTGTGGATGTAGTTTTTTATTTTGTGTAATTCTGCCACATTTATTTTGTTTTCTTTTTTACATGATTAATTCCCACCCTGGTTTCTGGGGAAGTAACATTTGTATAAGGATCACAGAATTTGCAACATTGGATTGTGAACATTGCTACGTTAGACTCTTCCTGCAATTGAATCATGTTGTTTTAAAAGGGATATTAGCTCATACACCAACACCCATAGACTGTTTTGATTGATTGTTTTATGTTTTATAAACCTTGGGATATTTTATGTGATTAGAAAAATTAGGTATAGGTTTTATTGGTATTGGATTTTTAGGTTAAATTATTTTTAGTTAAATTAATCAGGGGTAAACCTAGCGCTTTCTTTACCTCCCCATCTGTTTTTTTTTAATAAGATTTTATCGAAGGGTTAAGGGTAAGGTTAGGGGAAAGCTTACCTTCTTTGTAATAGAAATCTTTATGGGTCAGGGAGCTGCACCAGCGCAGCAATCTAAAATAGAGACTGCTGGCAATAAGTAACGCCTACACTGTATAATTAGCAACCCTAACCCTAGCACTTGCACCCATCCCGCCTTCCGAACCTCAGCTGAATCAATGAAAGGCTGGAATTTAGCAAATCCTACTGAAATCGCAGCACATACGCAGTCACAAGAAGCATCTGTTTTCTGATCCTAGCGATAGAGAAACATACCCTTATCAGAAATCTGGATGCGGTCAGAAGACTGATTCTGGGTTTTGTGTCGTTTTGTGGCCAGATTTACTAAGCCATGGAAATGTGGTGATATTGCCTATAGCAACCGATCGGATTCTAGCTGACATTTTTTAGCCTGTAGCAGGAAAGTGAAAGCTAGAATCTGATTGGTTGCTATAGGCAACATCACCACTTTTAGACTGCTCTTTTCGTGGTAAGGTGCGGTGCATCTGTTTATGATTGAGAATCTTACTCACCCCTTTCATATCGCCCTAAAAACCCGTGTTTTTATCAAAGCAAGTTGCAAAAACCTGGGTAAGGGCTCAGTGTGAAAGGGTCCGGGTGTCTCTACCAGGGTCTAATGACCCGGGACAAAAGAAGGGTTATTCCCGGGCCCGACCTGGGTAGGGATACAGCGTAAAAGGTGCTACCTGGGTTTTTTAACCCGGGAAGGACACAAACTACTTCATTGGTGTAATTTGTTTACTGTTGCCCTGGCAACAAGTGTTGCCAGAGCAACAGTAAACAAATTACACAGTGTGATGACTCACACTACTGACAGGGTAGACGCGGGTCCCGGAATTCCCCGGGTCAGCGCAGGGTCTGTGACCCTGGGATCATCTGCTGACACGGCAATATCCAAGGTTCATAGACACGTGATATTGCCGGGGCTTCGATGGGAAAGGGGTATTATTTATGTCCATCTTTTCTAAAAAAAAAAGACACTAAATAAGGCAAAAGTACTGTGTATTCACAACTCAGCGTGAGGCGAGTGTGTGTCCCAAGACTCACCTTACCCTAACCTTAAAACTAACATTAAAATGAACATTTACAGTAATACTCAGTAACAGCAATAATCAGACTTAAGTAAGTGCTTGAAATGAGTTACTCCTGGGCTAAACCATGTTGATTTCAGGGGGAGTCAAGTTAATTGTATTCTTTGCATGCAGGGATATATCTTTGAATTGCTTACTGCACACAGATACTGACCAGCTTTACTATTACACTGTTATTTAGACTTGGGATAGGAAAAATCACCTCTCAACTCTATTACTGTTTGCAACAGATGAAATATGACTCCCCCTGCAATCAACATAGTTTAGCCCAGGAGTAACTCATTCCAAGCACTTACTTAAGTCTGGATCCAGCCCTACAAGTCTGGTTGCGTTTTGGGAGGCAAGAGAAGGAAGTATGTAGCCAATGCACAGTAAGGTCATGCCAAGGAAAGTGCTCCCGATCCATAATTGAACGCAGGCGGAACTGAGGACATTTGCACCCTAAGTCCAAGACACTTAAAGACCTTTTTGTTTAACCCGTGCATTGGAATTTCAAGCAGTAGATGCATTTATATATTTATGAAAATCCTGCTGGAGTTGTATGTTGTTTTTTAGTTTAAAAAAATAAACAGTGCTAAAAAAATAGATGCAATTGAAGTGTTTACAATATTCATAACCTTTTTTTTCACTATAGTTGTCTTGTGCAACGTATTTGGTCACTGGTTGCCATCCAGAGGAAGTGTTGTGTGCACTTTTGAATCGCGTGCAGCCTGCACCACTAATGTATCTAGGGCACGTGCACTGCATTCACATTTGCGCTCCTATCTAGATCAGGCCCTAAATGTCTTTTTCACAGTTATTGCTCCAATCACACGATAAACAAGTATTTGGAACGGTACCGTGTAAGTGCTCACACATCAACGATTATGCCTGATTATAGTAAAGTACAAAACATTGTTTGATTGCGTTTTTTAAACTTCTAATTTTATCAATGTCGCATATAGTGCCTCCCCAGCTTAGTCTGTTTAAAGTTGATTTGTTACTGTCGGAAGAATGGAAAACCTATTGGGAGAGTGCATAAGTTTAACACTAAAATGTGTAAGATAAAGAGAAAATGAATAGAAATAAAATAAAACTGGGAATGGGCACACATGCGCAATTGTATGTTGGGGGCAGGGAAGGACAGGCTTATGATTTGCATAGGGCCCCTTGGGCCTCTATAGAGTCCACTGAATAAATTCATGTAGACATCTGTGCATCGATGGCTCATCATTGAATAAACAGATCAATAATTGAAGTGACAAATGATGCAATGGAGCAGGTTTTCATCTATCATCTCCCTAGTACACAGTAAATAAATATTACTATTTAACCCCTAAGAGTAGTGATATTTAATACACACACACACACACCCAATATTTCTATGTGTTTTATTTGTATCATAACTTAATATATTGAAATACCTAGAATTTATCTGGCAATTTGCATTAATATTGACTGTTAAAACCATTGTGTGTGGTTGTGAATTTAAACTCCTACGCAAAAGATATAACAAATTTACATCACTCATAACGGGTGTGGTTTGCCACTAAGAATGGCCATTTTTTAACAGGTTTTTTTTCATTCCCCATTTTAAGAGGAGGCAGAACAAGCTGCCCTCCTGCAAACAGGAAAGCGCAATCCCTATTTCCCCAACCTTAACTCTTATGCTAAACCTCACCCTAAACCTTCATTTACCCTAAACCTAACGCTTCCTTCTCTGCAGCCTAATCCTAACCTTCACCTTTTCGGATCCATTCCCTCTTCTCAGCCTAACCTTAAGTCTCCCAATCATTGTAATTTAGCCCGTATCAGACCCCCTTCTGACCACTGATGCTACCAAAACACTCATACACTAACTAATAATTTCTTACCTTGACTACTGTAACCTTCTTCTTTCAGGCTTCCACCTATCCCATCTCACTCTCTTCTATGCTGTATCACCACCCCACAGTCTAACCATAAGACTTTCCTTCTATGCTCCATACCTATAAAGAAAACTTCCCTTTCTCCGATCCATCCCCTTTCTGCATCCTAACCCTAAGACTCCCTTCCCTGCATCCTAACCCTAACTCTCCCCTTCTATGCTCCATCTCTTCCTCGTAGCCTAACCCTAAGTCTCCCATTCTATACTGCATCCCTTACTTGCAGTCTAATCCTAAGACTCCCCTTCTATGCTCCATCCCCTCCCCACAGTCTATCCCTAAGACGCCACTAACCTGTCCGGTCAGGTCTTTTGTCGGGTGCTGCGGCAGGTCTTGTATGTCAGAGAGCTAATGAATGGGTACGTTTCCTAAAAATAGATTCAAAATTCTTACTCGTTCATTATAAAAAAATTTCTCACATTTTTGCAATAGACAAATTTAACCACAGAAGCAGCTCAGCAGGGAGAGAGACGCTCACAGACGAGGATCTGGTGAGTTTAATTTATGCAGAGAGCTGTATTTATCAGACACTACACCATATTGCTTCTCTTTTTGTCATCTTTTCCTCTCTCCCTCTGGCCTCATAGGACCAACCGGCAGGACCCTGAAGCACCATCATCTATCCTCATAGATCCCCATTTATACTCGCCCGAACAATAACACCGGAGACACATACCCGTCAGAGCAAACAGACATTTATAACGCTAAATCACCTCCAGAATACCCACCTCATAGGACTGAGCTTCCTACCCAATTCTAAGTTACTCTTTTATCCCCTACCCAGCAAATATTTAAGCAGTCACTCAGAACTCACTTCTCCTTGCAAGCAAGTAAACATACCCTCTCTTCACTTAACCTCTCCTTTGCCCTCCCCCCTTTTCCCCTGTCCGTCTCTCTTGTTTGTTTGCCCTCAGCCCCTTAGTTTGTAAGCTATTGTGAGCAGGGCCCTCCATATTCTTGTCCTACCCTTCTCTCTGCCTCATCATCTTAGTATTAGTATAAAATAAATGATAATAATAATGACGCAAAATTCATAGTGATTTGTGTCATCAAGGCACAATACCACCCACTTGACAAAGAAAGCAGACCGGGTGCTGCAGGGGGAATGTACTTAGACGTCGCAAATAATGTTTTTGGCAAGTAAATATGACATTCACTGTGTGCTCATCCTTTAAACTGACTGTTAATAACTCGTGAAGTGAAAACTAACAAAATAATTAAACTCATAGGGCCGTATTCAGAGATCTGGTTTTGAGGGGAGTTCCGTGCGTATTTTTAGCATCTGATCAACTGCACATGCGTAGTAACCTTATGTACGTAGTCTACGTTGACTATACGCACGTAAGGGCCTAACGGAAGTACATGTGAATCGCACTTGGGGACATACGCACGGAAATCAGACGTACGTGAAAATTTACATAAAAGTGGGTGGGGGGGAGGCATTTAAATGAACGTATGGAGGCGCGGTTATCAAGAATCGCACGGACGCATCACATGTGAGTACACACGGAAAGAACAGAGTGGTCTATGGACTCATAAGTCACCGACAGCACGTCCGGGAGAGGGGAGTGTCGGGGTTGTTGGTGGGTGTTTCCTTGCTCCGGCCGTTATTGCGTACATAAAAATAATGGATCTCTGAATACACCACATAAAGTGTTATGCATAATCAGTGTTTTAAAAATGTTCACCAGTTCCATTCTTTTTTTTACTATGATTCATGTGCCGGATCCAGAACTTCATCTGACACTCAGCTTGTGCAAGCGGCCTGAATCGAAACGCATTTGTGTCCACAAGGAGATCCATATTGGGGGGTGTGCCATACTTTCTGTATGCCTAAACCCTACAAGACTGGATTGGTTAGATGCTGATTAGGCATTGTGGGTGGCATTAGGCATTCTTCACGGATTCTGCGTTTGGACGGAATGCAGATTCAAATGGAGAACTTAAGTCAGGTTTATGGCTATGCCCCTATTACAATGTTTTGGGCCTCTGTTTAATGTGCAGAATCTATACTCGTGAGAACGACAGGCCAAAAATTCACAATTAACTGAGATGTGAGGCCAAAACTCATGTCATATGCTCCTGTTGGGCTTGTTCCTGACTTAAGTAGGTGCTTGAAATTAGTTACTTCTGGGCTAAACCATGGTGATTGCAGGGGAGTCATATTTCATCTGTTGCAAACAGTATTAGAGTTGAGAGGTGATGTTTCCTATCCCAAGTCTAAATAACAGTGTGATAGTAAAGCTGGTCAGTATCTGTGTGCAGTAAGCAATTCAAAGATATATCCCTGCATGCAAAGAATACAAGTAACTTGACTTCACCTGCAATCAACATGGTTGATGCCGATATGGGGGTGGGGCTTAATGACGCTATTTATGCAAATCACATCATG
>WWET01000857.1:247474-259936 GCA_011038615.1 Limnodynastes dumerilii | reverse complement strand
GTGACATAATGGAGTTCCCAATAGAACGCTAGAGAGTAACATAGAAAAGGGTTCTAGGAGTGAGGGAAAAATATTTTTTTCCCCATTTTTTTATTAAAAGGATGTATAATAATAGATACAGGCATTGGGCCAACCTGTGACCCAGAATATAAAAGGGGGAAAAGATTCAAAGGGAGGACAGGGGTGACTGAATGTGGCCAGAGTATTTAAGGACCGTGGGGTAGATCCAGAACTACGTGTGCCGTACGTTTATTCGCGGAGCATATTTTCGTGCACGTAAGTTCGCTACACTCCCCTCGTCACACCCCTTGCACGGACGTATTTTGTCAAGATACGCTTCACAAACCCTACCTTAACTTTTTCCAACGTAACCGCTGTCATACGCACACGTACGTATGGGCTGAACGAATTTACGCAGCTAAGCACGCCCATACTGTACACTTTAAATACCACCCCCCGCCTACTTCACGTATTTCAGACGTATTTTGGAGTAACATCAATTTGGCAAGCCCACACGTAAGTATTTACGTGACACATACGTGAATGGCCCATATGTACACAATTACGCTACGTGAATGTGCGTATTTTCTATGGTGCACATGCGCAGTGCGTTCTAAACTGCGATTTTACATGTCTGCCACGCGTAAATTCGCTTCGACGCGTAGTTCTGGATCAGGCTCCGTATTCACACCCACGAGTAAACTAAGTACGCACGTATTCGCAAAAATACGCACCTAAGTGACAAGGCAACTCCCCTGACTCCCCCCTTGTACTTACGGACTTTAGCAGACTTCTGCCACCCTAGGGCAACTCTCCGTGCGTATATTTGTGCTTAAGTTGCTTAGGAACATACGTACATTCCTAACCACGCCCTTAATAGGCCATTTAAATGCCTCCCCCCCACCCACTTTTACTTAACTTCTTACTTATAGAGGACTGGCACGCCCCCCCATACGTATCTCACAAAGCACGGATTTGAAGTCCATGCCTAATGGATTTCCGTGCCGAAATCCTACGTAGCTTGCATAAATAAAGTTACTACGCATGCCCAGTTTAACCAATCCTAAAAATACGCACGGAAAAAACAGCACTTTCTTTAGTGTGAATACGGACCTAAGGACCTGATTCACACTTAAGAATGTTCTTAAAATAAGAACTTAAAGTCACTCCTGGGCAAAACCATGTTGATTGCAGGGGGAGTCCAGGTAATTGTAATCTTTGCATGCAGGGATATATCTTTGAATTGCTTACTCGACACAGATACTGAGCAGCTTTACTATCACACTGTTATTTAGACTTTGGCTGGGAAATATCACCTCTCAACACTAGTACTGTTTGCAACAGATGAAATATGACTCCCCTGCAATCACCATGGTTTAGCCCAGGTGTGACTTTAAGTTTTAATTTTAAGAAGATTCTTAAGTGTGAATTAGGTCCTAAGTGAGTAACCAATGCAAGAGTGGCGATGTTCCCGCTCGGATCACATGCTATGTCAAACTCCACTAAGTAATCAGATTTCAGATTATTTAAATTTTTAATATTCCTCAAAAAAGAAAACCTGGATCCCTGTTTATAATGTGCAATTTTTCACAAAAAATACTAAAGCAAAGGTATTCAAGCTCCCTCCTCATATATAATTAACTTAAATGCATGCATATTGTACATCAACTTAACTTATGTAGATCTATGTTGTTTTTGTTATTTGTTTTATATAAAAGTAATACTCCACAGCTTTTTGGAAACACAAAAATAACATTTGATGGATTTTTTTTTGTGAAAGTGGAAATAGAATTGAACATTCATTAATATATATTTATTGTATAAACCTACAGGAAAGCATAAATATCTGAGTTACTTGCAGAGAGATCTGTTTTCTCTATTACAGACGTTATTTTATGTACCTCCTCCGCTATGCAATACCCATGGTGATCTGTGGTGTAGGAGAAAGGATTTCTACCTTTAGAAACTTGTGTTATTATTCTACATGTAAAATGTTTATTTAATAATTCCATGGACAGTTGTTATAGAGTTTCTTCAGGACAACAGTCATTAAAATACCCATTAAATGACCACAGTGTTAAATAGTTCAGTGACTGTGCATTCTATAAACTATATAAGATGTGTCTTCCTAGTTTTCAGGGGCAACCCAGAGCTCATGGAGGGATAATGGGCCGGATTCAGAGCTCCGGGCGCATTGCATATGCGCCCGGTGTGTTCCAATTTGTACTACTACGCATGCGCAGTAATTTTCTAACGTCATCTACGTTTCTTGTTGCAACGTAGACTGCGTATTCGCGGTCTTAAAGACCGTGTATATGCAATCTACGTTGCAGCAAGAAACCCAGATGATGTTAGAAAATTACAGTGCATGCGCAGTAGCGCAAATCGGAAAACACCGGGCGCACATGCAATGCGTCCGGAGCTCTGAATCCGGCCCAAATGAATTTTAAAACCAAAGCATGGAAGAAAATCACAATTAGATGCAAATTCGGGGGGGTTCTATTTTTGAGAAATGTACCCCACCCCAAATACCTTTCTTTGGGGGGTGACTTGGATTACGCCAGTTGGCGTGACGTATGATTTTATACTGTGCAGTCTCAGAGCTGAAGAGTACACAGTCATGTCTGATTCAAATGTGAGTGTCACTTGAGCTTGTTATGCGGGAATGTTGAGGGAGGGAAGGGGGGTGGAGGCACGTAGTCAATGTAGCAAGAGCGTGCCCAAGAAAGTGCAGCTGATCAAAGTGCAGACGTAAAAAAACTACTGTTTGCATCAAAATGTTTGCACCAGCCACAGGTCATATCTAGGTCCAGGGGCCAGATTTACTAAGCTGCCGATTTGGAAAAGTGGATCTGTTGCCCATAGCAACCTTCAGATTCTAGCTCTCACTTTCCTATTACATACTAGAGAATATCAGCTAGAATCCGATGGGTTGCTATGGGCAACATCTCCACTTTTCCAAACCCACAGCTTAGTAAATCTGGCCCCAGGGGGCTGACCTTTTACGGCCTATTTCCCAGTCTTGTGTTAGGATGTGACCCTTCGAACGCATTACAAAAGGACAGAAATTGCTGCTGTATTATTGTACATGTGTTAAATCATTTCTACATACAGTAAGAACAATAAAAGGGGGTAAAAAGGTGAGATATAAAGAATATAATAAAAAAAACTGTTTCAAATAATTATTAATAATAATAGAAATTATATATCATATGTATTCATATTAAATAGAAGTTAGAATGGAAGACAGTAAAGAAACCAACTATAACTTAAGCTGATACAAACAAAAAGGATTGAATTACGCCCGTATAAAATACAAAAGTATTAAGAAACAATGAATGAAACAAAGTCTATGTGACAACTTAGATAATGTACAAAAATGCTTTAAATTCAACCCCACTTCATAGACATTGCATAGAAACATTCAACCAGAACTAAACTCAGAACTGACCCTTCAGAAACCATCCAAGGAAAATTGAGTAATTTATTTGAGTATAAGTATAAGGAATAGCAAAACATTAATGATGAAGGACCTGATTCAGAGCTTGAAATTAACAGGAAAGTTACTCCTGGGCTAAACCATGTTGATTGCAGGGGGAGTCAAGATAATTGTATTCTTTGCATGCAGGGATATATCTTTGAATTGCTTACTGCACACAGATACTGACCAGCTTTACTATTACACTGTTATTTAGACTTGAGTTAGGAAACATCACCTCTCAACTCTAATACTGTTTCCAACAGATGAAATTATCTCTATCCAGACAAAGACTTTTAGGAAATCCATGGAGAACAACTAATATATTAATGTGAGGAGCTCTAACAATCCTAGGACCTAGGTACACAAGAATCAAATACACTGTAATGTTTCCCCTTTTTAGGGTGTACAGATTACAAGGTGCTATTAATGTGTTTGTTATATTCTAGAAATCAACCGTCTATAAAACTATTTCTTCCTACACAGGGTTGTATCTTGGGTAAACTGTGCACCTATATCAGAGTGCAGAGCTTTTATTTACTATAGATCAAACTTATATATAGCTATTCCCACATATCTACAAAATGTGACACTCGTTCACCTGGGTTTTTTGGAGGTGCTTTTCAGTCACAGACCATACATCTTTGGTCTTATTGATTTAATTAATCTTAAGACCCCATCCCCATTCATGGTGATCCATTTGAAGGTACTTATGATACACAGAACATGCCCTGTCATAACCAGGGCTAATGCATACAAATGCTTGAATACACTCGTCGTGACTGTCTCTAAGACATTCCCAGTTATAATTAGTTCCATCAAATTATTATGAGCGCTATGGGGCACACATGACGGCACCCACTACCAACTCTACAGACTTTAAGACCTGTCACTGAACTATTTGCTATTTATGTGTTATAACTGATCTCTAGGCTGCAGAAATCCTGGTATATTCTAACATAGTAAATATAAATATTAATAAAGTCACTTTCTCGTTATTAATATACATCTAATGTTATGTGAGTTTAAGCAATATACATGTAATGATTGTGAAGAATGTTTTTAGTGTGACCACTGTACTCCTTTCCAGTCCTCTGTCAGGGAGAAGCACTTCTTGGCATCTTGACAGGTAGAAAGTGGTAGCTTGGCATACACCTGGTTCAGTGTCATCACAGTATTACAGCAGTTTCAATCACTGCCATATTAGACTGTCATATTTTTCAGGCACCTTACCTGATGATTGACATTTGAAAACTAACATTTTGGAGTACTTTCTTTTCTGGTGAGTAGATTTCTTTTATGAACCATACATTCTGATGAGCACAGTCCTAATTTCTAGCATTCTTTTCATCTCCTTAACTGTGCCAATAATAATAATAATCATCATCATCATCATAATAATAAAGGTCACTTATCATTTTAGATAGATGATAGATCTCCAAGATTTGAATAACTTCAGCTCCCATCACTGCATAGAACACACACAACCAGTATACTGTCTTTTTATTGTTTCACTCTGTGTTATAACTGAGGAGGAAATCAACATTTTTTTGCAATCTTTCATAAAAGGTATATTATCTCATTTGTCATCTGGCCATAAACAAATCCTGTAGTTACGCCATCTGTACCTTCTTGAACTGTTGGCAGTCTGCAGACCAAACTAATCTGTGTTTGGCACACAGGGGAGTAGCAAGCTTGACTCTGCTGTATGTTTGGGAAAAATGAAAAATGGAGAGCATTTGTTGGCTATATTTATATCCTCTTGATATGTGAGCAGGTGGCAAAGTCTAGACCTATTAAACTGTTTGTATAAAGAACTCCTTACAAAATACCTCAATAGAATTTTGTTTAAATCAACGAAGAATTCGTCCAACTGCAGTCTTTAGATGTTTCTGACTTTCTCTGCGTGCCCGTGTTTCATCACCACACAGAGAACCCAGTAATGGTTATTTATCAACCAAAAAAAATGAAGGCGGAGAAATGCATTTTTTCCCCCTACACTTGTGCACATATATATGCATCACATGATTTGTAGATATTGATACTTTAAATGGCCAGGCTTGCAATCCAGTTTTACAGTCCAACATGACCCATTCCACTAGGTACAAAATGTTCTGCTCATGAACTTTCAACAATCAGTTACTATAGTAACCACCTGTGTTAAAGAGAAAATTATTTTGAAAACATCAGTTTATTCATTAAAACCAGGTGAGTGACAGTTGGAAGCTCAGGGGCAGAGTATTTTGTATCCGGTGGAAAGGGTCATGTTGGAGGGTCTGGTCTTAAGCTGGCCGCTATACAAAAATCAAGGCAATCAGTTGATTTTCGACTCAGTAACCCAATTATTGTATATTGTGTGGCATGAATTTTCAAAAAGTCAACAAAAGAAAAATCAGTTACGAACGATCCAACTGTTGTTGTGCCGATTCAAATATATGCGGGGAGGTGGGTAGACCCACTAAAGCAGTGCTGCCTTGGGGAATGCTGGGACTTTGGGGGGTACACCTCTCCAAGACCTAGCATAAAGCAGCCACGGACACAGACATTACCTGGTACACCACTGCTAATAATGCTCTGCAGCAATGGTCCAGGCATTGTCTGTGTCTGTGGATGCAGGCACTAAAGTAAGCTCCTTTGAGTGGGTTGCTGAAATTACATTAGCAGTATGCTTGAAGGAGCCTGTTTTAGATGCTGCAGAAGTCAGCATGAAGACAAGAAGACATCTGTAACACGAGAAAAAGAAAAAAGTAAAACGTTAGTTTAAATTAAAGTAATAGGATCTGTCTGCCCTAAAATAAACCTTTTTATTATTTGATAAAGGTGCCAAAATTATTTTTAATAAAAGGGATATCTATTCCCCCAAAATAGGGTTCTATATAATAGAACATAATAAATTTAATAGAAAAAAATACACTATTGTGACTGTATTATCAGTTATATGACTGTTTTGTAGAGAAACTACCCAGGTTCTATAGAGTATCACTATGAGTATCAGCAGTCACCAGTTAGTACACTAGGAGTAAGGCAGGGACAAAACAATTCACCTGGGAATCAGGAATATATAAAATTATATATATATAACATGCACTATCACAGACATAAGATTATAGGTATTTAAGTGCGTTGTGTTGAAACAAAGTTATTCGCAACTGTGTGAATTCTATGAATGAGCATGAACAGAACATACAAGATATCTCTGCCTCTATAATGGGTCGGATCCAGATTTAATAGAACCAGCTGTACATAATGCAGCTGTGCATTAGTACTGCACATGCTCAGTGCTAATTCTTATGCATTGGAACGCGGCATTGTGCGACTACATTCTGGGAATGCTTAAGCGTTTGGGGCTGGGCTGGGTTTAGCCCTTACATACGATCTAGTATTCTACATGATCTAAGTTCCGTGTACAATACTTGTGCACAGATCCACCCTCCAGATGCAGGAGAGCAGAGGGATTGCCCTGTTCTCCTACGTGTGGTATTTGGGATACCTCATTCCATAGGTTAACCTATGTTGTAGAGGCTCCACACGGAATTATTATTATTATTATTATTATTATTATTATTATTATTAATAACGTTTATTTATAAGGCGCCACACAGTATCCGCAGCGCCGTACAGGAATGAACATGCGCCCTCCATATGTTACGATAGTAACCCTAGTGTGCCATCCTTTGTACGGAACCCTGTACCCTGCACGGAACAAATGGGCTGTGCTTGCCCTCTGCATGCCAAAGTGGGCGGGAGGAAGGATGCAAAGTGTACAATGTGGGAGGCGGCACAGTAGTCGTACGGACTGCTGATCTGCACTATTGATTTAAGTCAGGGGCGTGCACTCCCCTCTGTCTCTGTTGGACAGACCCCCGGATATACGGAAAGTGCATGGGGGTCTGGATCCGGTCCAAAGTATTTAAGGGAATTTAAGGTAGGTCTTGGCTTTTGGAAGTATGTCTATGCGAGTGAAAGTGCATAAACTGCAAAGACACAGATGTCTGGTTAGTACAGCCCAGCGATTGTGGATTCCTCCGCATGTTACGCTTGGGGATATATTTATAGGAAAATCAGAGTTTTGTATCCAGCACATTGTCCTGTATTCTAGAATCTATATCTGTGAGGTATGCTATAAGTTTATAGGCTAATTATTGGTTTAGTCTATGAGATGACTGCCAGCATTTCGTGTAGGTAACAAGTCTTCTCAAGTTGTAGTAAACATGATATATAGACATAAGTTTCCTTTTGCTTAAAAAAAAATAATTACATGACATATAATATACAATGTGAATGAATGTTAGATTAATGATCCTTGTCCTGAATTTTAGTCCCGGTGGATATTTAAATTTTGAGTCCAAACCCAGTCATTAGATTAATCTCTTCCAGTGAAAGCTGAACATTGCCGGTCAGTCTGTTGCTGTCCTAGTCAGCTGTGAATCAATTTAAATATATTATTTAAGTGAGCCCGGTAATTCAGGAAGGAGTAATAACAATCAAAATATGTTCTACTCTTGAACACATTACATGCGGATTTGTCAGGAGAGCTGTAGAGATACATATCCGTTCCACATATTTTATTGCTTTATTCTCATCTTGAGACAATTTAAGCAGACACCATAAATTGCTCTCCATCACTGTATCACTGTACATTCAACACAAAGGTTAACATCACGGAAAACCCTTACAATGCATTACTTTACAAATCAGATACAATCAAATTTAAACTGACCGTAATAAAAAAAAGTTGCTAATTAAGGGGCGAAAAAAGATTTAAGATTTGACGCAAGCAGAGCCCTGACGCGCATCATCCGCAAAAGTACGCAATCGAAACGCTGTGCGATCCTAATTTGTGTCTGTATGAGGGGAGGCCACACCCTTCGCATGCAAGTGATTTACACATACCTCTCAACTGTCCCAATTCCAGCAGGACAGTCACAATTTCGGGTGACTGTCCTGATGTCCTGCCCGCCTTAAAATTGTCCCACTTATGGGTTTTTTTCTTCTTTTTTTTTTTACTATATTGATTTTGCCCTGCTGCCTTGCCAAAAGGGGTGTGGTTTAATTAAATGGGTGGAGTTGTGCAGGGCCAGGGGTGGAGTTTTAGACAGGATCAGGGAGGGGCTTAATTGTCCCATTTTTCTTTTTTTGTAGTGTTGGGAGGTATGTTTACGACATCAGGACCCTGCCTTAACTTAGCCAAGCCTTTACAGTACGATTTAAATACCTCTCTCCTCCCACCATGCGGACATGCTTTACTTATGCCGCATGTCCTACCCCGCTATCGGAAAGGCTTCGGATCTTGAGGAGCCATGTCTGTGCTAGAAGTCGGTAGCATGCGCATGCCACAGCTAAAGATTGCGCCTGTTTTTTGCTCACAGCCTGTGGAAAAGTGCCACATTTTTTTGAATCTGGATCCGGTCCTAAGATAATATAGTACATAATGCAAACACTGTTAGCTATGGTTATGTCACTATTTTATAATTTAAATGTTGGGTATAGATTTAGGCACCTAATTGTTAGCAGGGCGTAAAAGAATATGAAGGGCTCATTAATACACAGGTTGGAAGGATTCTATAAAAAAATATTAGATTTTTATTAACTTTGTAAAACTGGAGCATTTGAGGTGACGTATGGCCATATTCAGACATACAATTCTGCCCAGTACTGCCCCACTGTCTAAAATGGTCCCAGGGCATCCAGACTTGTTCAAATATTGTAGCGCTTACATGCACTGCTATCAAGAAATAAGCATTTTTAGGTCCTATTGATCGGATAAAAAAGCCTTTCTGGATCCGGTTTATGCTTTTTATGTATAAATATATATATTCAAGGTCAATTTAAGGACATAACGGACTATATTTGCATATTATGGACTAGTGGACAAAGGACCTTCCTGTTTCAGATTAGTCACAAGTTATGGTAGCTGTACAATTAATTGAATGTAACATTACCTAGTCAAATAAATTCCTCACAGCTTTGTGAGGCTTAAAAAATTTAATCTTGAGCCTTAGTTCTACAGTAATACCCTCTACGTTATATATCTTGACTCATACTGTGTCCTCAATTGTGCCCCAAGATTATTATGTATACCCTGTTAGCTAATATTTACTAAGATGTGGGTTTGGAAAAGTGTAGATGTTGCCCATCAACCAATCAGATTCTCGATCTCATTTAACTATTACACAGTAGAGAATGTCAGTTAGAATCTGATTGGATGCTATGGGCAACATCTGGCTTCTAGTGTTCAATCGTACAGCTGTTAGTTGTTCTCTTGTGCTGATGGCTTCTCCATGCATACTGGACCTCACTCAAGCTACTCCAGAGACTTATTTTGGCCATCACTGCTGCTAATCCAGCACAGGGGACGAGGACCTTGTTCACCATTGAGGTCTGCATCCAGATCAGTGTTTTGATTTTGAAATTTAAGAAACAACTTCATAAATGACCTTCTGGAAGACAAATACTGGTATAATTGTAATACTGCTTACATTGTGCTGGATTTTCTTTGGACTGTATCATAAAAAAATAATACAAATTTGTACCATGTTATGCATTATTAACATTGTTAACTATTTTCTGTCTTGTTACAAAATATTACAAAAATTGCAAGAATATGCCAACTCCCCCTTAATTTGTATCTTTAAAAGCATCAAATTATAAATAATGAATAGACGACTCCCAACATAAAGATGGTATGATATCACATGGAATACCAAAATGATTGCAGCTATGAGGCTTTCAGACAATTGCAAGACCCAATCCATAATCTAATGTGGGCTTTTACATAGGTGGTATACAAGACAAAGTATTAGGGGGGAAAAGTGATGCAGTACTACTAATGGCCTTTGTCTTCTGAAGTAGAGCCCATTCATGCTTTAATTTCATCATCATCACCATTATTATCATCATCCTCATCAATAATAATGTATCACAAATATCCATCACCAGTTATCCTGATAACAGAAAAGCAAAGAATAGAGATAGCCCTGAGAGACTCTAGTCAAGAAAGAGGACAGTGTTGAGGCAACAGGATAGAATAGGTGAAGGGAAAAGAAAGAGTTATGAAGATGAATTCTTCTCTATTGACTGATCACAGTCCACTGCTGTAGTCAGAGATCCACGCACAGCGGTGGTGGAGTTCTCCTAAGTCCCGTGCATGTGAGGGGAGGCCATGTCTGCTAGCAGAACTGTAACTCCAAATTAGGATTACACGTAAGGATTTAACCAAGCCCTTACTGTACAATCTACAGACCTCTTCCCTTCCACAAAGCTAAATTCATGCATGCTTCCCACCTCGCCGGCCAAAATTGTTCCATTACGGAACACAGGATCTGTTGGATCCAGTTCCATAAAACCCATGCACATGCGCACTCTCACAAACGCACTACACTCTTTATGAGTGAAAAATGCCCCTTTTGCGCAGTTGCAGTCCCTGCATAGAATGAGGGATATCCGAACTAAGGACATCTGAAAGTTCCTTTTCGGATGTCCCTATGTACCTCCATTTTAGAATTTTTTTTTTCAGAATCGGTGAGTATGCCTTTTCGGAAACGCCGCTGCCACAGGACCTGGACCACGGGAAAGATGAGTAACCTCTCCAGGGTTAGGGTTAGGCTGCGAGAGATGGTGCGTTAGGGTCAGGCTGCAGGGAAGGGAGGGTTAGGGTCAGGCTTGTGGGGAAGGGAGGGTTAGGGTAATGGAAGGGGAGGGTTAGAATTAGGGGAAGGTTTGGGGTAGTTTTCAGCCTTAACTTTTTAAGCACCGAGTTTGGTGCTCCGTGGATCGATTGCTATGCCTCATCGAGGCATAAGCAATTGAAATCCCAGCCTGTTCAAAACTGGCTGGAAGAAAACGGCCCTATTGAAATAGGGCCGTTCTTTCCAGGGGCCCACACCCATTTTGCGGTAGCCTGGAGCAGTTCATATATATATATGCATATAAAGCCTTAATGAAAAGAATTTGAAACTGAAAATGCAGGAAAAATCAGAAGTACATTCTTTTCATACCTCAGGTTGGCATTCTAAGCATTCTAAGTTTATTTAATTGTATTAAAATGCCAAATTATTTTTTGGGGCCACATTTACTAAGCTGCGGGTTTGGCAAAGTAGAGATGCTGCCTATAGCAACCAATCAGATTCTGGCTCTCACTTTCCTATTATATACTAAAGAATGCCAGCTAAAATCTGACTGGTTGCTATGGTCAACAACTCCACTTTTCCAAAACCGCAGCTTAGTAAATCTGGCCCAAGGTTGCTTTGTCCTCAGGTTATTACTATTGTTAAGGTGTGGGTATAAGGCAATGGGGTAGATCCAGAACTACGTGTGTGCGTACATATATTAGCGATGAGTATTTTCGTACACGTAAGTTCGCTACACTCCCCTCGGCACACCCCTTGCACGGACGTATTTTGTCAAAATACGCTACCCAAAACCTACCTTAACTTTTCCAAACGTAACAGCATACGTCCGCGAACGGACGTACTGACTACGTGAACGTACGCAGCTTAGCACGCCCATACTGTACACTTTAAATACCCCTCCCCGCCTACTTCACGTAAAACGCACGTATAGTTGACAAACGTAAAATTGACACGCCCACCCGTAAGTATTTACGTGACACATACGTGAAGTTCCCATACGTTCACAATGACGCTACGTGCATGTGTGTATTTTCTATGGTGCGCATGCGCAGTGCGTTCTAAACTGCAAATTTACGTCTCCGCAGTTATATACTTAACTATATATTTTTGCAGAAGCCAGTAAGCATTTAATCAAGCTCATCAAGAGTTAAATGTGTAAAAATATAACAGTAATCTGTCATATGGGGAACAAAAGAGGTCCGGCGCTCCAAACATACATTAAATAACACTATGTGTCAGCACATAAATAAAAAGGAGGTTTAGTTCACAATATAGCTATATTGGGTTAAGCTCACCTGCCCAGCGTCAAGGCACCTCCTGTAGGTGAGTCCCTATCCATTTGCTATATGTGTA
>WWET01000857.1:228581-246091 GCA_011038615.1 Limnodynastes dumerilii | reverse complement strand
CCTAACCCTAAGTCCCCTCTTCCGCAGCCTAACCCTAAGTCCCCTGAGAGGGTTACTCACCTCTCCAGTGGTCTGGTCCGGTGGCGACACTGTTGTCCGAAAATGAATGGGCGAGAATGCGATTTGCACACTCACCCATTCATCAAAAAAGAATTAGACACTTTCGGCTGTCCCTATTTCGCAATCTGTAACTTCGCAGCGGGGACTCGGAACAGATATAAGGAGGTGTTTAGTGGCTAGATTTACTAAACTGCGGAAGAGGACCAGTGGATTTATTGCCCATAGCAACCAATCACAATCTAGTTAACATTCTCTAATCCAGGCTCGCTGAGAGGTGCTCTTTGAGCCCCGTATTTACTACTACGTACCCCTCTGGCGAGGTCCCGGAGAGTTTTAGTTCCATCGTGCAGTGGCTAACTTTTGGGACTTAAACACTTTTAAGTCACAAAAGTTGAAAACACTGTGCATGCGCCGGGACTTCCTCTCCGGGACTTCCTAGAAAGACGCCGGACAGGTAAGTTTACTCTCTTTACTTGTTTTAATTTTAATTTTAATGTTTATATTTATTTATTTTTAATTATAATAATAACTAAAAAAAACAGTAAATTTTTATTTACGTATTTAATTATTTTCAACAAACCTAATATGCGGTTTCCCTATACATACCCCCCTTTCCTCTCCATAATAAAAGGATAAAAGGAGGAAAAGGGGGTATATGGGGAGTCCGCAGGAATACTTACACTAACGCCATCTGAAGAAGGCGTTATATAGCGTATCGGTGTGGATTGTTAAAATCTGCACAGATACTTAGTAGATACAACGATCTGGTGGCCCGCATTCATCAGAGTGGGCTGGCGATCAGGGGAGCTGTAGCTATTTACATTTTGTAAATAGTAAAGCCTTCGTTTTAGGGAGATAAAGACCATTTTCCGGTGATTGGTTGCAGCCTCATCAATGATGGCTTCCGCTAACAAAATATACCACTGTGTACAAACATAACCGCTAAATGATTCATCCTCTGTAATATAATGAACACATGATAATAAAAAAATATTGTTAAGAACAATTAAAAATGATTATTTTTAAAGTGACAAATTATTTGTAACTTGATATGACAAATCTGTACAAATGACCCGCCTGGCACAGCACAGGTTAAATCAATGTAAGCTCCCCATAATGCTATTTTACCCGCTGAGCACAGCTCATTATGCTTAACGCACCAGTGGGTGCAGCTTGCATGAAAAATGCATTAGCGTCTGTCTTATAATGAGATGGGCATAGCAGAGTTTAGTGTGCAGAGCGTTGCACAGTGTTTTCTTCCATTGCGCATAAAGCTTTATGCAAGCTGGCTACACCTCCATAGCATACTGTAGGTCACTCTACCCTGATTAAAGGATCCTTGTCTTTTACAATAGCAAATTATTGCATGCAGTGTCAGAAAGATCTGCCTGTGTTATTTTGTTATGCACTACCTCACCTCTGCACATTCTTCTTTCCTAACTTCCATGTGCCATGCATTTGCTCACTTAACTACTATATATTTCGTTTTAATAATGCACTTCCTCTTTGATTCACAGGTAGCTTGAAGTTATGCACAAACAGGTTTCATTTAATACCAATTAGCAGCTGCTGTCTAGCAAACGTATACCCTATCGCTCTTGTCAAAAGCAATTCAAAGGCAAATTATACTCCATTTACTGCTTACGCATCTAAGACCTTTGTGTACTACTTTCGATGCCCAGGTTTTGAATAACACAATACAATACAAGAAGCTTTAAGCCCATTTGTTTTATTTTTAGATAGTTGGTCCTAAAAATAACCTCTCTGGACAAGAAAAAAAAAAAAGAAAACATATTGTTTAATCATTATATCATAAATGCTTGTAGTTAATAATCATGCAGGAAAGCTGGATATTTTACTTTACAATGGAAAAAAAAGATATTTATTTGTTTAATGCGGTAATATCAAGGGCATTAGCTAGGCAATCCTTGGTGTGTGTTTATGTACATCCTAGGCAGGGCTGTTAAAATTCAACACACCACACTGTCAATAAAGTTATTGTATATAACACAGGCACCTGGCACTACATACAGATCAGCTTTCAGATGTCTAGGAAATTATTTGAAGGTATAAGAATAAAATTTCCCTGGTGCCTGCCATGATGTTTCCTTTGGGGACCACTGGTAGGAAGACTAGTCCGAGTTTCTCAGAATGCTACCAGATATACAATAAATATAGGCTTTAGTTCACTGCAAACACATTGTGCAGCATGAAGACAATGTGATGTGGGGTCGAGAAGGGTTTTTCTGAAGCTGGAAACACAGGACTGAAGCCAGACTCAGCCAAAATGGTCGTTTTCCGATAGCAAAGACGCTATTTCAACAGTGATACAGCCATAATGTTGGCTGACACCATAATGTCGCTGTATCATTGCTGACAGGATTCAGATTTAGAAAAAGTTTATGTTGGCACAGCTGCAATGCCGAAAGTTCTAACTTCGACATGGTACCCGTACAGAATGCCAACAATTATTCTCCCCAGCACCTGCTGTACCCGTTATGAATTTTACTCTAAATGCTACTTGCAGCGCTCTGCTGTGTTTCTACATCTTGTAATGCTGATTAAAGTACATGTTAACATTACAATAATTTATAAAACATGTGTGGAAGTAATGACCCTGTCTAGATAGGGGTGTGGGTCTCTGCTTACAACGGCCCAATTTCGAAAGGGCCATTTCCTCCCAGCCATTTCGCAACGAGGAGGCATTGCAATCGATCCACGGAGCACTGAGCTTTCGGTGCTTCGAAAAGTTATTAAAAATAGTCCCCCACTCCTTCCCCTAATTCTAACCCTCCCCTCTCACTACCCTAACCCTCCCTTCCTGACACCTGACCCTAACCCTCCCCTCTCACTACCCTAATCCTAACCCTCCCTTCCTGGCAGCCTGACCCTAACCCTCCCTTACTTGCAGCCTGATCCTAATCCACCATCTCCCACAGCCTGACCCTAACCCTAACCCTCCCTCCCCTGCATCCTGACCCTAACCATCCCTCCCCTACAGCCTGACCCTAACCCTCCCTACCCCGCACAGAGAGTTTACTCACCTGTCCCTTGTTCCGGCGATAGCAGCGGCGGAGGGCTATCGTGAATTGCGAAGGTGAATGGGTGAAGTACGCCGAACGGCATACTCACCCATTCTGAAAAAAAAAAAATTCTTTGAAAAAGGGACATCCGAAAATGAGCTTTCAGATGTCCCTTTTTCGCAAATCAGACTTTCTGGCCGGAGAATGCAACTGTCTAGATAGCTGGGAACATACAAGGGAATGGAAGTGAATGGCTGGATGATATTTTTTTTGGGTGGCATACATTTTTTTGTATGTTATAAATATAAAAATATCAAGCCTGCCACCACATAAAGGTTCACTAACCTCTTATAAGCATCACATCCCTGATTGTGGCCCTGTTTCCTTCCTGTCCCTGTCATTGCACTACTGTTATGTGTATGCAGCTCTCCTCTCATCAGAAGAGTGATGTCAGGCAAGGAACTTCTTCCAACTATCCCTCAAGTCAGAACATAGGGCTCTATTTACAAAGATCATTTTAATGCGATAGGGCCAGTTTTCACTTCAAAAGTGGCCCTATCGCATTAAAATGAAGTATCCCATATTTACAAAATGCCGAAGTGGAGTTTTACACTCCGTTCCCGATGTTAGACTAATGCCAGCTCAGAGTGGCATTAGTGGTAAGTATTCCGGCGATATCCCCATATACCCCTCTTTTCCTCCCCCTAATAGCTGTTATTAGGGGGAGGAAAAGGGGGGTATGTATGGGGAGACCGTCAGAATACACAGCAATGTTGCCGGAGGATAAAAAAAATAATATAATTTTTTTTTAGAAAAATCAATAAAAACCATAAATAAAACAGAAAATATAAATAAATATTATAACTCACCTGTTCTGGCGTCCCGTTGGGCTGCAGCTGTTCGGTCCGGCATGAATACACTGCACATGCCGGACCGGACTTGGGAAAATTTCAAAGTGCCTAAAGAGAAGCACTGCGTATGTGCAGTGTTTCTCATGTCCTGAGTATGTGCAGTGTTTCTCATGTCCTGAGCATGTGCAGTGTTTCTCATGTCCTGAGCATGTGCAGTGTTTCTCATGTCCTGCGCATGTGCAGTGTTTCTCATGTCCTGCGCATGTGCAGTGTTTCTCATGTCCTGCGCATGTGCAGTGTTTCTCATGTCCTGAGCATGTGCAGTGTTTCTCGTGTCCTGAGCATGTGCAGTGTTTCTCGTGTCCTGCGCATGTGCAGTGTTTCTCATATCCTGAGCATGTGCAGTGTTTCTCATATCCTGAGCATGTGCAGTGTTTCTCATATCCTGAGCATGTGCAGTGTTTCTCATATCCTGAGCATGTGCAGTGTTTCTCATATCCTGAGCATGTGCAGTGTTTCTCATATCCTGAGCATGTGCAGTGTTTCTCATATCCTGAGCATGTGCAGTGTTTCTCATATCCTGAGCATGTGCAGTGTTTCTCATATCCTGAGCATGTGCAGTGTTTCTCATATCCTGAGCATGTGCAGTGTTTCTCATATCCTGAGCATGTGCAGTGTTTCTCATATCCTGAGCATGTGCAGTGTTTCTCATATCCTGAGCATGTGCAGTGTTTCTCATATCCTGAGCATGTGCAGTGTTTCTCATATCCTGAGCATGTGCAGTGTTTCTCATATCCTGAGCATGTGCAGTGTTTCTCATATCCTGAGCATGTGCAGTGTTTCTCATATCCTGAGCATGTGCAGTGTTTCTCATATCCTGAGCATGTGCAGTGTTTCTCATATCCTGAGCATGTGCAGTGTTTCTCATATCCTGAGCATGTGCAGTGTTTCTCATATCCTGAGCATGTGCAGTGTTTCTCATATCCTGAGCATGTGCAGTGTTTCTCATATCCTGAGCATGTGCAGTGTTTCTCATATCCTGAGCATGTGCAGTGTTTCTCATATCCTGAGCATGTGCAGTGTTTCTCATATCCTGAGCATGTGCAGTGTTTCTCATATCCTGAGCATGTGCAGTGTTTCTCATATCCTGAGCATGTGCAGTGTTTCTCATATCCTGAGCATGTGCAGTGTTTCTCATATCCTGAGCATGTGCAGTGTTTCTCATATCCTGAGCATGTGCAGTGTTTCTCATATCCTGAGCATGTGCAGTGTTTCTCATATCCTGAGCATGTGCAGTGTTTCTCATATATATAAATAAATCTTTAAGCTCCCCTGTCCGGGCGTCCAGTCGGGCTGCAGATGTCCGGTCCCGACATAAATATATTGCACATGTGCAGTGTTTCTCATGTAAGGACTTACGTAAATTTTAAAGTACCTAACGAGAAGCACTGTGCATGTGCAGTGTTTCTCATGTCCTGCGCATGTGCAGTGTTTCTCATGTCCTGAGCATGTGCAGTGTTTCTCGTGTCCTGCGCATGTGCAGTGTTTCTCATGTCCTGTGCAGTGTTTCTCATGTCCTGAGTATGTGCAGTGTTTCTCATGTCCTGAGCATGTGCAGTGTTTCTCATGTCCTGAGCATGTGCACTGTTTCTCATGTCAGCTACTACGCATGTGCAGCACTTCATTCATGCATTGCACATGCGGCTTATCGCGGGACCTCGCAGGAGGGGTGAGTATTTGTAAATACTGTCAATGAAGCTGCCAGGTTCGCTGCGATGATAAGCGAGTCTGATGCAGCTTCGTTCACTGGGAACGAGGAAGGTAAGTAAATAGAGCCCAAAGTTCTAAGTGATTGGGACAACGACTCAACCAAGGTGACTGCACAAAGGTTTTCTGGTTCCACAACAGTGATTGACCCACTTCCGACCCACTTCCCTCCTCCTTTTCTGGGTCTAGTCTCTATGGAAATTTGATTGATTATTTGCATTTTTATTATATAATGAATATCCAACATAGTGACAATTTATTTTGATCCAAAATTGTGATAATCTTGGGTGTCATAATGGTGAGGGTAGGAAATGACATGAGGTCTGATCCAGACTGAAGGTCATTTTAATAATCCCACGCCCCTGGCACTCCCCTCGCATGCACATAACTTAGCAGACTTACGTGTTCAGAACCCTGCCTTAACTTTTCCTTGCATATCTCTGGTTGTACGTATCGCCTTGCTGTAATTAAGTGCCTAACCCAGCCCATACTGTACAATTTAAATGCCTCCCTCTGCCCATCGTGCGTATTTTCGGCTTGCGTAGAGATGTCATGCCCTATCAGAGTTACGATGAGCAACATCTGCCACATGCATGCACAGTGCATAACATCTGCCGCACACATGCACAGTTCATTCCTGCAGCCAGATTTACGCATGCAGCATGTAAATTAGGTTTAATGGTTATTGAGGATTCCACGAGTATTAAAAGTTGCAAATTCGACATTAATGAAAATGTGTGAAAAGAACTGATATAGAGGTGATAGAGAAGCTAAAAGCTTGTCAGTATTAGCAGTGGATGTTTTTTTTAATCACATTGGGCTGGATCCAGACTTAAGTAAGTGCTTGAAATGAGTTACTCCTGGGCTAAACCATGTTGATTGCAGGGGGAGTCAAGTTAATTGTATTCTTTGCATGCAGGGATATATCTTTGAATTGCTTACTGCACACAGATACTGACCAGCTTTACTATTACACTGTTATTTAGACTTGGGATAGAAAACATCACGGGCAAGATTTACTAAGCTGCAGGTTTGGAAAAGTGGTGATGTTGCCCATAGCAACCACAGCTGACATTATCTAGTATGCAATAATTAAATGAGATCTAGAATATAATTGGTTGCTATGGACAACATCTCCACTTTTCCAAACCCGCAGCTTAGTAAATCTGGCCCCACCTCTCAACTCTAATACTGTTTGCAACGGATGAAATATGACTCCCCTGCAATCAACATGGTTAAGCCCAGGAGTAACTAATTTCAAGCACTTACTTAAGTCTGGATCCAGCCCATATTTAATACACTAAAGGTCACATATGCAGTACACAGATTAGCAAACCTGGATTGAATTGCTTGGCCCACCAGTTGAGAGCTGCATCATACCTAGTGATGATTATTATGTTAAATGCCATGTGTTACAGTCTTGCATACTTGTATAGGTATAAATAATAAAATAATGCAAATATTGTCTGAGTTGCCAAGGATCATGTTAGGTGCTGTACCTTTAGCGCAAAAAGTTTTCTTTTGTCCTGATACTTGACTCCTATGCTTGCTACTGCTTGGTGAAACTGAAAAATGTCCTTCGTATTGCTTGTCCATTGAAATACAGCAAAGTGATTACTTGTCAGGAAGATACTATTTCTGAACCCTCCCTCCAATATCTTACTACGTTAAAAAAGGAGAGTTATTCTTAGGGAATTGAAATGTTACATGTTCAAATGACACAAATATTCAGCACACCAGGGGTTCTCATCTGCTTAATCCTAATATGGACAGATCCCCCTGTGAATAATGAAGGAAAGCCCAGGGAGCACATTTCAGGTACCCCCTGTAGCTCTTTGTGTAAAGGGTTAGAGGTACATTAATGTAAACAACTGCTTATACAAACTACGAGCTGCTTGGTCTCATTTATGGTGTGGTGCAATGCTAAAGAACTACATTTATTTGGGATTTTTTGGGGGCAAAAATGTATTGGAATTATGAACTTTCTCTACACCTATCACTATGTGATAAGTATGACAGTCACACTGGTCCGGATTCACGGTTACGTAGTTTTTGACTTACGTACGATATTTTAAGAATTGCGTTACTATGCATGCGTAGTAGCTCAATTCTTAAAACAACGTATGTAAGATGAAAATTACGTAACTGTGAATCCAGACCACTGAGTTTAGACCGGTACCATTGCTCTAGGCTTGGAATGGATGTATGGAAGAATTTGCTACTAATTCACTATTTGGAGGTCTTTATTCTAATCAATGTGCTTATACATATGGAGAATTGCAGTGTTAGAGGCTAAGAACTTGGCCTAGGGCCAGAGATGGAGCTAGCTTCTATAGTGCTCCAGGCAGTGATTGTGTACAACAAGTTTTTCTGTTCTTACGTTAAATAGCCCATTCAGTATTCCTCATCCAGCCATCTCTCCATTGTTTACTTGTAAGGCATCTGTTATCCACAGCTCTGCCTCTAATGGGCACCTTTCTCCTGGATTCAAATCTTACTGTTATATGCAGGTCCACCATCAGGAGGGACAGCTAAGACTATTGGGCTGGATCCAGACTTAAGTAAGTGCTTGAAATGAGTTACTCCTGGGCTAAACCATGTTGAATGCAGGGGAGTCATATTTCATCTGTTGCAAACAGTATTAGAATTGAGAGGTGATGTTTCCTATCCCAAGTCTAAATAACAGTGTGATAGTAAAGCTGGTCAGTATCTGTGTGCAGTAAGCAATTCAAAGGTATATCGCTGCATGCAAAGAATACAATTATCTTGACTCCCCCTGCAATCAACATGGTTTAGCCCAGGAGTAACTAATTTCAAGTCTGGATCCAGCCCAATGGGATTAAAAAAAAACCTCCACTGCTAATACTGACAAGCAATTAGCTTCTCTATCACTCCTTTATCAGTTCTTTTCACACATTTTCATTAATGGTGAATTTGCAACTTTTAATACTCGTGGAATCCTCAATAACTATTAAACCTAATTGACATGCTGCATGCGTAAATCTGGCTGCAGGAACGCACTGTGCATCATCTCCAATTTTCCTTTAGAAAAGTTTGGTAAATCTAGCCGTAAGTCTTACCCTGACCCTGCCACCGTTAATAAACACTTATGCTTGATCTGAAGCAAGTCAGTCCTGGCTAAATAGGCAACCAGGGCCGTATTCACAGATCCGTTTTCTCGTAGAGTTGCGTGCGTATTTTTAGGTACTTTTTAACTGCGCACGTGTAGTAATTTTATTTACATAAGTTACGTAGAATATACGCATGTAAGTGCTTTAGGCACGGACATGTGAATCGCACTTGGAGACATACGTACGGAGGGGCGGGGTTGAAATACGTACCTGAAAAGTTACATGAAAGAGGGAGGGGGGAGGCATTTAAATGAGTCTTTGAGGGCGCGGTTATATAGAATTGCACGTACGGCACACATATACGCATGTATGTACACGTAAAGTTAGAGGTGCTTTATGGAGGCGTAAGTCTACGATTACACGGCCGTGAGAGGGGAGTGTCCTGGGTGTTGGTGGGTGTTGACTTCCTACATGTGGGCGTATAATTGCGTACTTTTGAACAAACGCATCTCTGAAAACGGCCCCCAATAACTGGCTAGATGCGTTGTCACTCCCCGCTAAGAAACTCTGCTTTCCGAAATTGGGACCTCTGAAAGTTCCTTTTCGGATGTCCCTATTTTGAATAAAGCAGAGTTTCTATTTTTTTTTAGAATGAGTGACTTTGCTGTTCGGCATAATCCACCCATTCACCTTCAGGAACGGCGATATCCCTCTGCCGCACCTCTTTCTCTGATATCGTCGGACCAATGGACAGGTGAGTAAACTATCTGTGCGGGGGAGGGAGGGTTAGGGTCAGGCTGTAGGGGAGGGAGGGTTAGGGTCAGGCTGCAGGGGAGGGAAGGTTAGGGTCAGGCTGCGGGAGATGGAGGGTTAGGGTCAGGTTGCAAGTATGTGAGGGTTAGGGTCAGGCTGCCAGGAAAGGAGGGTTAGGGCTAGTGTAGTGACAGGGGAGGGTTAGGGTTAGAATTAGGGAAAGGAGTAGGGACTATTTTGACTTACCATTTCGGAGCACGGAGCTTTCAGTGCTCGATTGCTATGCCTCATGGAGACATATGCACTCAAAATCCCAGCCAGTTTGCAACTGGCTGGGAGTAAACGGCTGATTCGAAAATCAGTTATTCGGACCCGAGCCCCACACCCGGCTAGATATGTCTACTTTTTCCATTGTCAGGTCTTCGTATTCTTCCCTGTCTTAAAGCCTAGAAACATTTGTTGTGCCCACAATAAAATAAATGTTGGTTAGCACCTGTATTCCTTCATCTAGTATCTTACACATTAGGTTTTATTTCCAATAAAAAAAAAGAAATGAAAAATGATCTGGTTTTCTACTGCACTCTCAAAATATAAATATATGTTCAGGCCAAGTAATGAGCTCTGTTCCTTACATTAAGGTTGTGTGTTTTCCTCTAGATCATTATTTGGCTTATTTCCATGCCACAATCGGCTCAGCCTTACTTTTAATGTGTGGACCAAAAAGAAAAAGTGTCACATTAATCTTTGAATGCTATTTAAATCTTTTCATAAAAGTCTTCATACTTTACTGGTGAAATGTGCTTGCTTTTTATTGCAAATTCCAACATGCAGCCTCTGTGTACAGGGTTGCTCCACTTTTTCTATAGGCCATGAATTTTGCATGGATCGTTGATTATCCACAACTATGAATTCGTTTGTTTAGCTTGCGTTTTATTGTCAAATATAATTTCTCAACTCTGTGAACTGCTGAACATAGGATAAAGCAAATGACATGCTTTAAATTGGTTTAAGAAACATGTTGGTGGCCAAAACCACTGTAAGTTGAGTGAAATGACTTAATAACATATTTTATAGTTCTGTGCCTAGGGTTATGACCTGAAAACTGAATTTTCATCATATTTAGATCTGATTGGTAGCATTTGTCTAATATATTTGGAATATATATATTTTTTTTAATTAATAGGTGACAGGAACAAGACAGAGGGGGGAGGGGCAAGTTGGGATTTGGGTCCTGTCCATGAATTAATTGATCCTGTGGCATGCTTGATTTATCGGGTGCTATTGCCTGATATTTTAAGCAGAGCCAATCAGCTAACTGAACAAGGTCAGTTATGCCACTATAAAGATAGCAAGCATTTCGATAAGTATGTAGGGTAAAACTGGCCAAACACTACCACAACAACTGGTCCCAGCAAGAGATGTGTATGATGAGAAATTAGGCAACCTCCTGATGGGATAAATAAGTAGTGGTAGATTATGGGCAGCTTTACCCTACACACTTATTGAATTGCTTGTCGTCATCCTATTGGTTTAACTTATTTTAAAAGAAATAGGTCTGGGCCACCACAGAGTCACTCTAATGCCTGATATTTACATCACTCCAGCCCCGCATCCACTTGTGGAGCGCGTTTCGCCAACCGTCTCTGTATCAGAATGGCGCAGACAAAATATTAGTCGTTTATATAAATAAACAGCAATCACAGTTGCAAGGAGCAAAACCTTAGAACACATTAGGATTGATAGGAATGAATATTGGGTAAATAACTATATTATTATATTATTTATTTATTTTCCTTTTAAAATGTCATTTCGCACTTGCGCTGTTAACCATGCCTTTTTCTGGCAGTTTATTTCCGTGCATTTTGGTCAGGTGCACTCTAGTAAGTTGTTTGTTGTATTGTGAAGATTGTAGAATTAGAACATAAACTCATTCTGCAACATCAGGCTAACAGAATTAGTGAATCACGTCACCTTAGTGTATGCTAAAATAACCAACGTACAAGTCAATAAATCAGGCTGAAATTTCAAAAGCTATTCTAGGATGCTCAGAAAGTAACCAAATATAAACTTCTCACAAGTCATACTTACGTTGTTTCTCATTTTACACCGATGGCTATTAGCTACATTTTGTCCCAAGAATATTTTTATTTTTCATGTGACACTTAGTTATTGTATGTAGTCATTATATATATATATATATATATATATATATATACACATCAGACACACAAAGAAAAAAAACTGCAGAGATTCTCTTTGGAGCTGAACCAGTTTGAGAGTAGTCACTCAACAGGAGTAAGTATAGACTTGATGAAAACCATGTTGAACTGTAAGGGAAGGCAATTTTGGCCTGTGAAAAAATAATTAGAGGTAAAAAGTGAATTTTACTAGTTCAACTCTAATTTACAGCTTAAACGTAAATCTATGCAGTATGTGCTATGTGAGTGCAAAGGCAAAATATTTTCCCTGCAAGCAAGAAACTTTACATTCGTTTGTACCTCTCACATTGCAGCATGATTTTGCTGAGGTCTACACTTGCACCTGTTTTACCCTTACTCTAAAACTATGGATCTTCTTCTTTACGAGAGTCACATAAGAGGCATATTTTAGGTACAATCCTAGAGATGGGAACAACAGCAAAAAGAAGGCCGAATCTGCACCTGGGCAAAATAAAATGTCCGTGCAATGCCCATACGGACATTCCCCGGACAGATAAGGTAGCACTATGGCACTCGTAGGTACCATAGCGTACCTAAAAACGGGGGGCGGGTTGGGGGCCGGAAGAGTGAGTTAGGCGTGGATCTGTCCGCACCTAACTCGCTCTTATCTGTGAATCAGGTCCTTTGGGCCAGATCCAGACCTACTTCCACTGTAAGTACGATTGCGTAGCGTATTAACGCGATCGTAAGTACTATGCACTCCCCCGCGCACTCCCCTCGGTCATTCTTAATTTAGCTATTTTACGACCACAGAACCCTACCTTAACCATGCCTGTATGTAGCGTCAGGACGGCCGTAACTGCCTAACCCAGTCCATACTGTACAATTTAAATGCCTCCCTCCGTCTACAGATCGTATTTCCGGATGCTATAAACAGAATTAGTTGAGCACTGACATTTCAGAGCTCAACTCTTAATTAAAGTTTAATTGAAAGATGTCTAATATTTGTGTGCAATAAGCAGAAGCTAGTAAATATTTTTCACCCCCCCTCATTGTAAAAGGGTTTGTCCAGGTGTACACTTGCAACTGTTTTAGATGTTACTCTCAAACTCCGGATCAGCGACATTAATTGTGCATGCCCTTGCTTGTGCACACAGAGAAAAATAGCTCCACTTCAACCCAAGACTAACACTGACAATAGTAACGGTAATAGAAAAAGTCACACCAAAGATTATAGACCTACAGATCCATTTTCATTACAGTCAATCTAATTATACATCCAAGTGGTTTGTCTTCATTTGTCCTGAGTTAATTTGGACAAAAGGCCCCATGCCATTAAGGACGAGGTCTAGGTGCTGGCTGGCAACTTTTAGCCTGTAGGTCAAACGCAGCAAATAGCTTATTAAGAACCATTTAAATAGGGGGAAAACCAGGTGACTAGCCCAAGGCAACTCAATAGGGGACTGACCCTGAGGGAGGATGCCCAGTGCTCAGCTCCTGATGAGGCACCTATTGTTATTAAAGATTTGAATTCAAATAAAAAAAAATAATAGTGAAAAAATGACAAATCATTTCTATTGGATTATATTGGCATTTGTCAGAGTTTTGCACCGCTTTGACCTGAGCCAGCATTGCGCCTTACACCTTGGTTTGGGAAAAAGCTAGAAACAGCAATCACAAAAAGGCTGATTCACCTGTGTTGCCACCTGTGTACAGAGTACTAGTGGAAAGGGATGTACAAAGACTATAATTAGAATCTGGGTGTTTCAATGCAACTGTGAATGGATCAGCAGCCATGTTTTTGTATACTGCTTCAAGAGATCCTGCATCAGCTCTGGTCTGGGGCCAGATTTACTAAGCTGCGGGTTTGATGGAAGTGTAAATGTTGCCCCTAGCAACCAATCACATTCTAGATCTCATTTAACTATTGCATACTAGAGAATGTCAGCTAGAATCTGTTTGGTTGCTATGGGCAACATCTCCACTTTTCCAAACCCGCAGCTTAGTAAATCTGGTCCCTGGTCTTACTGCCTCGTGGATAAGATTTTGATCCTTAATAAAACCCCCTGTGCACAGTAAAAACACAACCCCTATAGACCTGCCACCCAGCTGACAATCATTAATCTGTTTAATTAGTAGAATAAAATAAAATATGTGGGTGTGTACGTGGGTTTGTGTGTATATTTTAATTTAGACATTTTTTTCAGCTTTTATTAAAAAATAGGGTTTTTATCAACTTTTTTCAATAAATTATAAATATATAATATTTAATATTATAATCAAACACACTTAACCAAATTAAATTACTTATAAAAAAGATACTTTGTTACATGTAAGACCGATGCGTTACATCTCTCAGCTTATTGCATATTTCAGATGAACACTCATTTTTAGTACTAGCTATCCAGTACTCCAACTCATGGAAACGAGTACAGATTGTCACCTCATTGAATGCGTAAACTCTGCATTAAGTTGCTTGGGTATAACCGAGTTTAATTATGCTTCAGAATTAGAAGATAATGAATGGACTTAAGCATTGTTCAGGCTGTATCCAAATGCAGTCTGTTTTCTACTTTGTTAAAAAAGCATACTCAGCTTTTGGAGGGGGGTGATCCTCTTTCTTGCATCATATTGGCGAAGCTTAGACACCAAACATGTTTCTTTCTTTCTTTTTTAATGATCTCTACAGACTTTAAATGTCTTCATTAATGTACAGATGCTGGAAACCATTAACTTTTGAAGTTTTATCAACTGAACTTTTTGTTCACTCTCATCGTAAAGGCCACAAAGTGGGTATTTTAGTGGATACAAGAAAACACATAGACACATAATACTAGTACAAATTTTAATACACTTTTAAATAAATATTTCCATTATTAATATTAATATTTACAAATATCCTCAAAATAAGGACAAAGGTCTTGCCAGGCGACTGACATTTGTACAGTGTTTCAAAAAAAATAACATTATTCTTTACTTTCATCGATATTTTTTACAACTGATTTCTACCACTGGGATGCGTCTTGTTTTACTACCACATAGTTGCAAGTCTTGAGGTTTTAGTTCTCTGTGTGTCAAACAAAAACACGATTTGTCCTTGTTTCCGTAAATAAAAAAAAAGGAATTTCGTTTTCACTGGAAAACCTGCTTTAGCCAAGTAATTCACTGTTTCCTTAAAGAAAACTTGAATAGGTAAAAAAAAAAAAAAACAGCTCTCAAAAATAATCAAAAGCACATGTCGTAGAATCAGATACTCCACAGTATGTATGGGCTGACTTCCGTCTTCACTTGTCTTGCACCTGTCTTGTTTGCGTCTCTGGTTTTTGGTTAAGTGTTTTATCAGTAAGTAGCCGATTTGGTCCCAGGTTTGTCCTCCACTACAATATTCTTTTTCTAGATATTAAAAAAAATGGTCTAAGATCTATGAAGAGCACAGTTTTTGTTTGTTGCCTTTTTTTTTTTTGTAAGTCCGTTTCTTTGTTTTTCTTAGAAAATGACTCAGGAATAAAAAAATAAATCATCTGTAAAAACAAAAAAATATATGTATATTTTTAATATAAAACAACTAGTCCATGTGTCTTTTTAACTTTATATTAGAATAGAGTAGTCTGTTTTCAAAGTCTGTTGAGTGGAATGGAGCTCTATCCAGTTCCTACCGAGAGCTTGAATATCGAGTCCTTTTGCTTCTCCGATTAAATGGGTAATTAATAAATTCAAAACGTTTATGAGGTTCGGTGGTGTGGTGACCCTTAGGCATCCTCTTCATGAAATGAACCTCTCGTTGGTGTTGTCTTGTCTTCGATCCCTTTCTGGGACGACCTCTCCGAGTGAAGGCCATGTACCAACCATGATACTTGGCATTCTGTAATGCAGTGTAGTTATTTTCCAACACAATCTCTGTGAACACACAGTCTTTTCCCTTCCCATTGGCCTGAAAATAAAATAATATATATATGTTAATATAAATCTCATAACCAGATATATAGATAATAAATGTTTTCCAGATATACCAAGGTAAACATCCAGCTTATAGCTTGTTTTATCACATTAATAATGATTATGTCGGTGCTAGTTAAAGCATGTATACTTACTGCATATGCCATTTGTCCTCTAATTAGACGACATTAGTTATTGTTGACTAAGATTTACTGACTCACAGGGAATTTAATTAGGTCACAGAAACAACTGTTTTTTCCCAATAGTCATTTTTTATGTATCATCTAAAGTTTTATTTGTCCATAAATGTGATAATCACCAAAGCTTTGATAGAAAATATTTAACATAGCTAAGCTGTAAATTTTCTGAATGTATCTATTTTATTAGTTACTAATATCCATTCTGTGTTGTAAAATTACTGAATTATGTGGTTCTCATGTTTATGGGAAAATAAGCACCACAAAAATGATATTCTATATCAGGGGTCCTCAACCACGGTCTTCAGGTACCACTAACAGTGCATGTTTTCCCAGTCTCCTTGTTGGAGCACAGGTGTGTTCATTACTGACAGATATATCTGAAAGGATCCACAGTTGGTTCTCTTTATATCACTTGTGATTATATGGAAACCTGGAAAAAATGCCCTGTTAGTGGTACTCGAGCCCCGTGGTTGAGAAACCCTGTTCTGTATTAAGCATGGCACATTTTATAATTGTTCATTTAAAACAAACATCGGGGATAGAACAAATATACAGAAAATGTTTAATGATACAATAATGTGAGCTAAATACAGCAACCAATCAGATATCAGTGTTACTTTGTTAATAATGAATGCTAATATTTCATTGGCTGCAGTTGGGGTGTAAGACTGAAGATAGCTAATACAGTGAGGAGGCAGCAAGCTGATTAGTGACCTTCAGGTTGCTTGCATATGCTGCCACCCCATGACACTGTATCTGCCAGACAGTCATTGTCAGTTACTGATGTGGATAAAGATTTGGGGGGGGGTGAAAAAAATTTCTAAAGCAGGTATGCGCAGGCAGTGGGCGTATTAACTTTGATCAGCTCGGGTCCCCTCACCCCACCTAATAACAGTGAATACGAGGAATGAAAATCCTCATTGTAGTAGACATCTTTAGAACCAATAATGGCTTGAAAGTAAAGTTTTAAAAGGACCCCTCAGAACAGTTTCTGGGTGTTAAAGAACAGCCATGACTAATGGGAAGATTTCAGGGCTTAGTGATGAGGCAGTCTGAATTCTGTGTCTTAACATTCCAAATACTTGTAGCATGTAATTGTACATAATAGCAAAGCAATTTAACTATTTGTTAAATAAGATATATGGAATTTGAAACACCCCCTTTTTCCCTTTCAGCTTTTATTCTTTTTGACTCTTTTATCTCGTCTTTGTTACTCTGTTCCTTTTCCAATTCCCCTGTGCCTTTTGATCAAAAATTGTATTCACGATCTTACTACTGTGCAATTTCTCCCCTTTCTTTTTAATCAGCATCCTCTCTGTGCCTCTTGACTGTAATAATCCCTGGTGGATTCTCTTTATGCTTTTAATACTTTCCAGGTCCCACATCTCAGTGGACATAGGACAACATATTGTCATTGTCAAAAATCCAGCTCACCTTGCCAACCAACTTTCCTTTCTTGTTCATGCAGATGTAATAACCAGCCTCAGCACCTTTAATCCGGACTCTGCTTCCAAATGTGTCTGTTTCCACGATCAATTTGGCTGTGACAAAAAAAAAAAGAAAGAAAATATTCAATAAATAGCTGCATACAGGGCACATTTCAACAAAATACATCCTTACTTTACATAGAAGAAAATAAATTATTATAAATAAAAGACTTTGAAATTGTGATATATATATATATATATAT
>WWET01000857.1:207523-220306 GCA_011038615.1 Limnodynastes dumerilii | reverse complement strand
GAATTTTCAGATCATTTAGTATTGCTACAATGGGTGTGTTTGCCGCTGAGAACGTCCCTATTTCGGCAGTGCCATTTTCTACACCGCGTTTCTGAACAGGGACCTGAAAACAACTGTTCCTTCCCCGCAGCAGTGCAGTATGCGATGAACCACAGAAGGAATCCCCAACAGCGACTGGTTCCCCCTCAGTACCCTTCCCCTTCCATTACCCTAAGCCTCCATTTTCTGCAGCCTGACACTAACCTTGCCCTTCTCCAATCTATCCCCTCCCACAGCCTAACCCTAAAACTCCCTTCCCCGCAGCCTAACCCTAAATCTCTCCTTCTACACTGCAGCCTAACTTTAAGACTCCATTTACCTGTCCGGTCGGGTCTGGTGTTGGGTACCGTCGGGTGCTGCTGCGGGTCTTGCGTGTCGGAAAGCTAATGATTGGGTACGTTTCCTGAAAATAGTCTGAATACTTACCCGTTCATTATAAAATATTTCTAATGACTCACATTTTTGCAATAGAAATAGCCGACAATTAGCTGTCGTCATTGTATTTTATAAGGGTTTATTAATAATTTGTATTTCCTGTAAAAGTCTTTAACAAGGGTCCTGCATGGTGGGGTCAGCCTTTTACCACGCTGTCTGTTTGACCCTGTCCCTGTCCAGTTGCTTGGAAGAGTTGTGTATCACGTGTCTACAAAACATACTTCACACTTGTAAGGTGTACAGTATTATTAAACCAACCTTAGTGTTATTGATAGAAAAGAGTGTGACACAAATACCATCCCTTACCCTCCCCTCCCCTCTCTGGAACCTACCCCTTACCCTTCCTGTCCCTTACCCTAACCAGAACGGTACTTTGTTGAAATAAGACCATCTGACAAGGAACACGTTACGGAATAAAAAATTTCACTATGAAAAAGCAGTTTCCAATGGTAACACTGAAATTGAGCTTTTGACTGTATCAATATCTAAAATTGGGCCTTTGTACTGGTAACTGCATCCTGGCATTACACTTTACAGTCTAGGAGCCAGATTTACTAAGCTGAGGGTTTGGAAAAGTTGAGATATTGCCAATATTAACCAATCAGAATCTAGCTCTACCTTTCCTATTACATACTAGAGAATGTCAGCTAGAATCTGATTGGTTGCTATGGGCAACGGCTCCACTTTTCCAAACCCGCAGCTTAGTAAATCTGGCCCCCTTATCTCAGTAATGTAGGTGCCTGCTTCTCATGTACCCCTCCCCCTCCGTCTGGCATATGTAACATATTTTGCCATCAGCAGGTGCTCTGTGTGAGTGAATCCTAGCTGGATATAGGGGTCCATTTACTATCATTAGCACATTGAGCGCTAATGATAGCAGCCAAGCTGGCTGTGCCTCCGGCGAGGTCCCGCGATGGTCTGCAGGGCTTTCGCTGGAGACGTTCTGCTGCGCTTGTAGATGAAGTCCCGGCGCATGTGCAGTGGCTAACTTTTGGGACTTGAAAATGTTCATGCCCCAAAAGTTAAATACACTGCGTATGCACCGGGACTGCAGAGAAAAACACCGGACAGGTAATTTTAACTCTCTTTACTTGTTTTTTTAAATTTAATGTTTGTGTTTATATTTATTGATTTATTTAATTTTAATTATAATAATAACAAAAAAAATGTAGTTTTAAAAAACACACTTCGTCTGTGTATTCCTGCGGTCTTCCTATACATATCCCCCTTACCTCCCCCTAATAACAGATAATAGGGGGAGGAAAAGGGGGTATATGGGGAGACCGCAGGAATACTTACACTAACGCCATCCGAATATATCATATAGAGTTTCGTCGCAGATTGTTAAAATCCGCACCGATACCTAGTAAATACAACAATCAGCCGGCCCACATTCACCAGAGCGGGCCGGCGATCGGGGGAGTTGCTGCAGCTATTGCTCGTCATGGAAACCATAGCTTAGCAAATGGTAAAGCCTCGTTTTAAGGCGATAAAGACCATTTTAAGGTGAAAACCATCTTTACTGAAAACGAAGGCTTCACCATTTAGTAAATGGAGCCCATAGCTCCATGGACTAGTAGAATAATTTCACCCTTATCAACAACTTGGGCTCTAATTACTGCCACTAGATAACACTGTGCACATTAGACCACACTTTCTCAGCACTTATGGCCACAAGCAAATTTGCTTCTTTTATGCCCTTGGCTACAGCTTATAAACTCCATAAAGATTCAGTATAGCCAAAGTTGGAGTCAAGACTCCAAAGCTGGCAGGCAGCAATGGGATCCACTGTGTCACCATGGTTACACATACATGTCCTCCATTAGACAAGTTGAGTGCTATCCATACAGCTACTGGAAAATGATAAACTCTAAACTCTAGACTCTAAATAGTTAGTAGACCTACATATAGTTATCATTATTGTACCTTCTTTGTAGGCATCCTCAGACCCAACATGACCCATTCCATTAGGTACAATTTAATCCGCTCCTGAGCTTCCAACTGTCACTCACCTGGTTTAAATGAATTAACTGATATTTAAAAAACCTCTTCTACAAAGGTGGTTACCATAGTAACAGACAGTTGGAAACTGAGGAGCAGAGTTTTTTGTACCTAATGGAATGGGTCTTGTTGGAGGGTATGCATCCTTTGTACAGATAATAATACATATGGTTAAATTGGATTTTATTTGTGAGGAGACATCATGTAAAACTCTAGTTCTGAGTGCATCAGCTCAACATTGTTCATTTTCTAAACGTCTACTAGCATGAAATAAATATTTAAAGGAAAGGGGAGGTTTAGTGGTGACCAATACTCTAGGCAAGGGGGGATCACTGTTTTCCACCATACTCAGTGATATGTAATCTAGTTGGATCTTTTCCTACAACAGTGACTGGTAGAACCAACCAAAAATCACACAATGCACAGTGGGGTTTAGTATCCGTTAAGTATTAAACAAACATTGTTACCTGTTTTTTTTTTAGATAGACGATAACTGCACAAGTCAGTTATCACACAGTGGCTAATCTTTCCATTACTGCTCTAAAGTAATAGATTAGTGAGGTGTTAAATCTGAAGTTAACATCATTAGTATGTTATGTGTGATAAGTCCCTATTAAACAGCAGGGACATCACATGACTACTGAATTTATTGATATGATTTGTATAACAGTTTCAAATTAAAAGTGGTCTATACCTATTTTCAGAGATTTTATTTAATTTAATAAACAAATGCAATTAATGAATTATTTAATACATACATTTTTTGTTGAAATCTACTGGTAAAACAGAAGTGTGAACAGCCTTGTTGCTTGTTTGGATAACTTAGAGGTCCTGAGCTGGACCTGAGCCAAACCACACTGAACTGCGAGGAAAGGCAAATTTTAATTCTGAGAACAAAATTAAAGTTCAAAGATGGTTTCTTTATTTAACTCTAATCTACAGGATAGGCATAAAGCTATGCAGAATATGTGCAAAAACAAAGTATTTTCAATGCGGGCATTATAAACAAAATTAATTTGCAGCCCTTACATTTTAATATGGTCTACAGGTCTACACTTGCACTGGTTTTGTTCTTACTCTCAAGGGGGGCAATTTAAAAGTGTGTCTCTAATTCAGTTGCACATTTAAAATGTTGCTTCCACCATGCTCCTAGCTACAGCTTGATCTTTATCGCTGTCTCTATGCCTCTATTATTTGGTCATGTGAAAATGTAAGATTTGTTTTTGGTCTGTTGTTTCTTGTAAAGGCAGAGACTGATTATGGGTGCACAACTGGGGAACCCCACAAAAGTTCCTCTACTGTCACTCAATGTTTCATCTGGTACAGCAATGCAGCCTGCTGTGCATATAGAGCTGAACTCCAATTCTGCAGTCCTGTCTTCTGTTAATGAATGCAATCTCATGGATGCTTCTACTGCAGGGGTTCTCAACCCTGTCCTCAAGTACCACTAACGGTCCAAGTTTTTTAAATCTCCTTGCTGTAGGTGTGCTCATAACTGAAAGTTAAATTTTGAAAGCTCCACAGGTTTTGCAGGGAGACCTACATAGAATGGACCGTTAGTAGTACTTTAGGACGGGGTTAAGAACCCCTGCTCTATTGTATATGTAGCACTTAGAAGAAAGGTCAACATAGACTTTGTAAGTGTGACTGACGCTGCAGCTCCTCAGTTCCACCCTGACTGATACCCACTGGTTGCTATGGCTGAGTCTATCATCTTGCTCTGACTGTAGGTTACTTGATTGGCAGGTGTTTCCACAAGTTGTCCTTTATTTGGCCTGAATGCTCCTACTGTGTAGTTGCCTTGGATGATGAGGGTGTATGGAGATCAGGTCATAACATGGACTGGGGATCATACTAGACCGGATCCAGACTTCCGCAAAAAGGGAGTTCTCTGATCCCTAGGACTGGAAAACGTTTGCATTTTGCAAAAAGTGCAGATCCATCCTGGGAGCATTTCCTATGGTGGAGTGGGACAGGGTGTGATGCAGGGGTGGAGGTGGTAAGTATATAGTAGAGTGAGGGCACGTTATGCACCCACTGAACTATCCATATTTACATCTCCATTTTAAGTGAGGCGACGTGGAGGTTTTAAAGTAGGGGTGAAGCCCATATAGAGAACAGAAACATCACAAGACATCTGCATCAAGAATACTTCCTGACAATGGGCGGATGATTTCCGAAAAATGTAAACGGCAAAAGGTAAGAATTCTCTTACCCTAACTTTTACCCTAACCCTCCTCTTATAGCAGCCAAACCTAATCTTCCAGTTGTCGCAGCCTAACCCTAACCCTCCCCTTCTTACTGCCTAACCTTAACCATCCCTGTCTCACTGCCTTAACCTAAGCTACCTGCTATTGGCAATTATAAATTTTCTATATAGGACCATTTGACAGTTACCCATTCCCAATAGGATACTTTCTACACTTTCAGACAATTTCAGACAATGATACAGTCGTGACACAACTGTCAGCTGTATCATTGTCGAAAGTGACAATGCGAGCGTATCTTTGTTTGAGCTCCCCCTCATCCACGCTGGAGGCTGGATCCTGTCCACTGGGCTGTGAACTTTTTTCTTTACCATATTTTGCAAAAATGTTTGAGCTTCTAAATCGTTTAGCGTCCAAGCGCATGATACATCATTGGGACAAATACAGTGATCCGGGTCTATGCTTAGTAGGAAAATGCACGTATGTGCCAGTTTTAGGCGTATCAGATTGTACCCAAACCCTGGTGTAAGACTGAATAATGGCAATTTTAAAATGAAAAGCTGCAAACATTATTCATAACTGAATATCAGAGCAAGTATCTCTAATGCCCCCTCCCATGTGATCCTTTACATGATCAGTATCTGTAATGCCCCCTCCCATGTGATCCTTTACATGATCAGTATCTGTAATGCCCCTTCCCATGTGATCCTTTACATAATCATTATCTGCAGTGCCCCCTCCCATGTGATCCTTTACATGACCAGTATCTCTAATGCCCCTTCCCATGTGATCTGTTACATGGCCAGTATCTCTAATGCCCTCTCCCATGTGATCTTTTGCATGTCCAGTATCTCTAATGCCCCTTCCCATGTGACCTTTTGCATGTCCAGTATCTCTAATGCCCCTTCCTATGTGATCTTTTGCATAGCCAGTATCTCTAATGCCCTCCCATGTGACCTTTTGCATGTCCAGTATCTCTAATGTCCCTTCCCATGTGACCTTTTGCATGCCCAGTACCTCTAATGCCCTCCCATGTGATCTTTTGCATGTCCAGTATGTCTAATGCCCTCCCATGTGATCTTTTGCATGGTCCTTAGGAATTTCTGATAAAATTACATAATTACAAAACCAAAACTTTAAGCAAAAACCATCTGACAAATAACATAGACCATACCAGCACCTAGAACCCATGAGGCTTCCACTGTGACTGCCAAAATATAACAAGGTTTGTACATAATGCTATTTAATTTAATTAGCTGCTGTCACACACTAAAATTTTTTGACATAGTGATAAAAGGCTGCTGCGATAATAGAGAAAGTGAAACTGCCAAAAAACGAATGCTCTGGAATGGTAAAATACAGAACAATCAATCAGACTTGTTATGTGTATTTTCCTAATATATTGCAAGCTCTGCTGATTTCCACAGAATGCTTTCTCACACTCCAGACTGGGGCAGTGGCAGAATCCTTTAGGACTTTTGTGGTTTATGTATTGTATTGTAATCCACTGCTTTGTAGACCATCAGTACTACTAATGTATAAAAATCAGCAGATCACAAACAATAGTAATTGGTTAGTAAATAAACATAGTTTCACAACTTACTAGACGTTGATGGCCATTGTGTGAGTTTAGGTAGTGAATTTCCAAAATCCCAACTACCCTCGGTACAGGGGTGCAGGGATGGGGTAAAAGTATTAAGGGTGTACATCGAGGTGTGGTTATGTAGAGCATCTATACATAAGATGACGGCTTTTATATATATATATATATATATATATATATATATAGTCGTTCACAAGGGGGTCACCCCCCAAAGAAAAAAAGGTTGCTTTGATGACACTATTGTTTGTGGTGTCATCATATGGCCTAGTACATCTCTTATAATCATATCATCTGGGATATTACTGTGTGGCATATTCACTTGAACTGTTAGGCACATAGAATGAGGGAAATGTATTTGCTTATTTAAAGGCATTAAAACAAAGATTTTTCTTTAACTCATTATATTCTAAAATCCCACAAGTACGGCAGAGTGTAATCCATGTGCCAATACCCTTGTTTAAATAGTACAATATCCCACTAAAGCTTGTGTATGTTAGATAAAATAGACCTGGCCTTATAAGTGGTCACTGCTCTCTGATTAATATCAAGACTATTTGTTTATAATATAATCACACAAATGAAAATGATTCATGTATTATAATGATTTTCTCTCATGTCATGTGTTAGTGTGTTGACAATTGCCTCCTGACAAAGAGAGGTTAATCATCAGAGGTTCGCACATCTATTGCACTGCAGTCATGGAAGTGTAAAAGAACTCATTAAATGCATGTACACACAGTCCCATGGTAGCCTGACAAGAGATCAATAGGTCAGCCTTTGCTCAGTACTGCAGAAAGTTGCCACTAAGGCAAGCTATCATGGTTATATAACATTTCATTAAGGGTAAAATTGGAAGGTGCAGTTTTTGAAGAATTTCTATTGTTTTCATTTGATTTTGAGAATTTTCATCTAATATATGTACTATTCAATACAGGAACAATTCCACTTTTATCCACAAGATGGCGATAGTATTTCTGAACAAATGGCTATGAGAGTCAAGTACCAGTGATGTTTACATTTGCAAATATTACTTTGTTTCCTTTCTAGTTATATTTTAGAATGTAAATAAAAATGTCAGAAGAATAAGTATAGTCTGAATGAGCAATCTAGATAGATAACCAATTTTTCTTGGTCTAGCAGACCTCACACCTGCCATTTATAGTAAATAAAAGAAATTGATGGACAGCTTAACTCCGCCTTTGTTTGTTGTTTGTTAGTATGTTCTGAGATTAAAACATACAAGCTTTTATTTTTATTTTATTTTAAACTGCTCTTTGGCTTCATTTTGAGGCGATTGTTGTCAAGGTTCAGATTGCCTCCGTATCCTATTTAATTATTTTATTTTTGCCATTGAAATAAAGGATATGCATCTGTAAATTATTCTAAATATATAAGTAATATATTCACTATTATTTTAGATCAAATCTTGGATAAAAGGATGGACACTATTAATAGCCCCCAGCCCCTTTTCTATATTATATATGATTTATTTTTAGATGTGATCTTGTTTTTAAAACTGGCACAATATTGTGAACAATCTATTTGGACCTAGGAAAAACACTAGGGGTATGAGTGTAAGTGTATTAGATTCCATAGGTAAGGAGCAGAACAAGACATGTTTCTCATCCAAGAAGCATCCTAAGCTCACATTCACTTTATCACTGTCTATAGATTCTCATGCCTTTCTTCAATCATTTATAAATATAGCTGCCTACCTTATGCCCCTCTATTACCATTCTACCTCTTCTGACCCACTCTTCCACTCTCTATGCAGAATTAGGTTCAAGATCCTCATCCTTGATTACAAAGCCAAGAACCACTTCTCACCTACCTACATCTCTAATCTCATCTCCATCCACATCAGCCAACCCAACCCCCCACCATTGGCCACCTTGTCTTTACCACACTGATGACTTCTTCTTGACACCCAATCCTCCAGGATTTCACTGCTCATGTTCTCTGTCTGAGACCATGCTGCTATGCTTTGGTGATTAGCCAAGGCTTTAAAATGTCCTTAAAAATCATTCTGTAATGAAGACTATTATTCCTTCTCCTATTTCCTCTTCCATTGATACCATCTTTATTCCCTTCTTGATGCCACTGTATGTACCACCACTTCCATATTACAGTGATATAATCTCTCATTAACACTTGTATTTTACTTTCTATCATTGCACCTGTAGACAAGTCTTCCCAGCCTTGTTGCTCAAGGAAACATAAATTCTTCATGTTTTAATACTGTCTGTGTCTGTTTAATCTATGTATCATATTGAATTACATTATTTTCTGCTGTTGGTGCATTATGCAACTATGTTAAGGTGTTTTCTGTTTTACCTCTATGCAATGCACCATAGACCAAAATAAATTGATTTGAAAGCCCAATGACTCAGAGCCTGAGCCTTCCATGTTCTGGTCGGTGGCAGAGAAGCGACCATGCACCTTGTTTGTATGACCTTCTCGAGCACATTGCTGCCAAAGGACTTCTCATAACAACTGTGTTTCTTTTGATGTAGCACTTTATGGCAGAGAGAGAATCACCTCCTGTCCTAAATTGGCTAAAACGAACAGCTGAAAGAATAAACATTGTATGTAGACTGTTCCTCAACGTATTAACTTCTGTTTTATACCCACTAAGCAGCATACAAATGTGTGACTTATTGTTCAGAAATCACCCCTCAACACTGTGTAGACCAGGAACATTTGCTTGTGATGGCTAATTTGCTCTTACATATATCTGGGTGGCATGGCCGACCTACAATAATGCCATAGAAGATTTTTTCTAGTTCAGCTCAGTTTAGTGGCCATAAAATGTTACAACTATTTATCTCCCATCCACTAAATGATAACTTGAAAGGAGCTAGGTTGCTGCTATATGTATACACCATAGTGCTACAGAGACGTTGATCATTAGTCATCTTGAACCATATTCAGATTTAAGATAAGAATCCGTACAGTAGCCACCACTGCGGAGGCTATTGTATGGATTTAATGGTCGCGGATATAATGGTACTGCACATGGGCAGTACAGTTTTTCTGCAGACTTCCGTACGTAGCATATGCTAGTTTCCAGACGTTCTCAATTGTGAATTATGCCCCTTATTCTTGACCATAAATTAGAAAAATGACTACTATTTTCAAATCACTGTATTATGAGTTGCAGGTTATGTATGACACCAGTGGTTGGACACACTGATGAGGTGAAAGTGGGGCAAGTGTGGACAGCAGATTCCAAAACCAGCCACACATGGATTGTTTATCTGGTGACCAGATAAATGGTGTTTGGAATCACATCATCCCATGGTTGGGTATTGCATGCTTGCTCTACCCTACCAACTGATCAGCCCAGTTATTGGTCATTGCCAAAATCCCTCATTGTATAATTTCTACGGTCCTTTACATTGCACAGTAATGTGTCCAATCTGTCGTATCTATAGGATATTGCAAACATATCACCTGTATTAGAGGTCACTATTTGTAAGGCCACAGACCCGCTGTCTAAATTGGTGAAGCTGGACATACATCACACTGAATGTTGCCAATCTTAATAACAGCAGCAGTAATTAGTAAAATCATGCTTACAATGTCAAGAATCACTTCTCACCTATCTAAATCTCCAACCTCATCTCTATCCACACCCTCCAACCCAACTGACACCATTGACCACCCTGTCATTAACACACTGGTAACTTCTTAACTGCTTATGCTTTCAATCTAAGGACCATGGGCCGGATCCAGAAGTACGTCTGCCTTCCATAGACTTCCGTAACTCAATGCATGCGCAGTAGCTATTGCTCATTGAATTACGGCCGTCTATGGTAGACGGACGTAGTTCTGGATCTACCCCATGCTCCCATGTGCTGGCTTGACTTACCTAAACAATAACATTCAACCAGAGATGTAGTTTATACATTGGATAATGGTGCTTCATTGTATGCCTAGCTTTAGTCTTCCTGTGCTGAGAGACTGGATGAGAGCATCCTCTTAGATACAGGTAACAGTGTGTTCCCTCTATCCAAAGCTCTTGTCAAGAGTGTTGTACATTGCATAATAAACTAACTATTATGAACTAAAAATGTCTGATAACAGGAACCAAAAGCTTTTACTGATATATTAACATTATATCATTATTTGTCTTTCTATATGTTGTCATAACCTTTTAAAGTAGTAATCCCATGAAAGACATTGCAATTTTTTAAAATATAACTCATCATGAACCATTATGACACCTGTCACATAGTACATGTTGCTTTTACAAATTTACATTGTGACATTTGTATTGAAAATGACATAATAAATTTAAATTAAAGAAGGACAATTAAAAAAAATGTCAGAGGCATGTCAAAAATACTTTGTTGTTTTAGCAATATATTGTTGTATTAAAAACGTGCTTCATGTAATGAAAACATGGATTTTTCTCTGTGAGTTGCGATGTCAGTATACATAAAATTAGGAAAATATGTCATTATGCTGGACACAACTGTTATTATAAACTTCATGTCCTGTCACTTGCTCTCTGCTTAACCTATGTATCCAGCTCTTATTGAGGCATAGGACAATAAATCCAGTCCTTTAAATGCTCCCACAAAACCCACTTCTTCAGGCTAACCTACACCTTCCTCCACCTAAGATTTCCTGCCCTCCCCCATCTCCATCCCTGTGGCTCCTGTTGGTTTATTCTCCTGTTTGTTTATTCCCATAGAACTGCAGATACCGCATGGCGCCTTAAAAATACACATTAATAATAATAATAATAATAATAATAATATAATCTCATTTGCTGAGCAGCCATATTCCTCATCACATGACCTCCTCCACAGTTCAATGCAGCACCAATATTACAGATATTAGAGAAAGCTGCTGATAATTCCTGGTTACCTCATTACCATGACATTTGGTAGGCAAAGGCAAAGTCTACAAAGTATACATCTAAATGCGGATATTGATTACATTTTTGGTTGAACTTATATATGGCTGTGGGTCCCCGGAAAGAATGTAATATTTCATAGGGCCGTTTTCTCCCAGCCAATTTCGAACTGGCTGCGATTTTGATTGCTTATGCCTTGATGAGGCATAGCAATCGATCCACGGAGCACAGAACACGGTGCCCCGAAAGGTAAGCCTAAAAAATACCCCAACCCTTCCCCTAATTCTAACCCTAACCCTCCCTCTCCCGCAGCCTGACCCTAACCCTGGAGAGGATACTCACCTTTCCCATGGTGCGGGTCCTGCGGTAGCGGCAGCCAGGGCCATAACTTAGGGTATGCGATAGGGGCGACTGCCCAGGGCGCAAATCTTAAAGGGGCACCAGTAAGTTACTATTTATGGTTAAATTTGCTTGGAATTCAGGGTCAGGGGGCACCATTTTTCTTTTTTGCCCCTGGAGCTAAAATTCCTTGTTACGGCTCTGGCGGTGGTGGTGTTTCCGAAAAGGAATGGGTGAGTATGTCGATCAAAACTTTCGGATGCCCCTATTTTGGAAATCCCTCATTCTCTGCACGATGATATATGAAGACATATAATGATACAATTTTTAACAAGATGGAAACAATATATGTGGAGTCATGATCACATTTGGAGTCTGGTCCACTGTGCAACATACACCAGTTTACATGCAATTATTCCAAATGTTTAGAAAATAGGTGCATGTTCTCAATTCACAGTCCTACGCCATCTCGACCTCCGTGCCTTATGATAGAAGGTGTAGCGCAGGAATTGGATAATGACAGTTGTACTTGCTTAAAACGCATTGATTGCACCTTACAAAATCCTGATATAGCCACTAATGATAATAATGATAAAGGGCCTGATTAATGTTTGCAGGGGGGCCCCTAGGCAACTGCCTTGTGGGGGACCCTGCCCATATTACATTTATATTTGGTAATAACTTCATACAATATATGATGAAAGAGTTACATATACATAATACCATACCAACAGCAGCACCCAACACACGTGTTACAAGCTATAATACGCTTTACAGAATCTTACACATCTAGCTTAAATAATTCAAGCACTTGCTGGCGTCCAAAAGAATATGTTATTTAATTTTTTTTATCTATAGAAATAAAAAACAAAAATAGGAAAAATGGAAAGCACTTTACTCTGATACATTTAAAACACTCATTTTTGTTACTGATAATGAAAAATTAATTCAAGCAACCAATATATAAATAAAAACGGCTAAATGACATACAAAGGATCTTTTTCTATTATAGTTATACTTTGTAACTGAAAACTGAGCTTCCCATTTAATAATGTTTTAGACAAGCTCATTTTTAATTACAATTACGCAAAGGCACCTTTATTGTATAAGTATTTGATGTATACATTTATTATTTATTGGTTGTTTGAACTAATTTTTTAATGTTATTTATTAATAATGAAAATGTGTAGTTTTTGTTCTTACCATATATCCCATGAAACAATCTATCTACGTATCTTCTATCTATCTATCTATCTATCTATCTATCTATCTATCTATCTATCTATCTATCTATC
>WWET01000857.1:59367-78911 GCA_011038615.1 Limnodynastes dumerilii | reverse complement strand
ATAGATAGATAGATAGATAGATAGATAGATAGATAGATAGATAGATAGATATTAACAATGCAGAAAATACACAATTTTGCTTTGGTGCACTAATGGTCCAAGGAAGCTCAGGCTGCCATTAAATACTAGGGCCATGGCCATAGTGGTGGTGCCTGCAGTACTACAAACGCTGGCATGCCAAAGCTATTAATGGCAGCCTGTGTTTGCTGGAACCTGTAGTGCGCCAAAAGTGATATATAAATTTTCTGTTTTGTTAAAATATTTAAAAAAACATGAAAATTTATGTTATTGATGTTAATAATAATGTAATAGCAAAAATACGCACACATGTCATCATTTTAGCTGTTCTTAGCATTTTTTTGATTATTAAATACAAAACCAAAACCACAACATTTCAGGGTGGTTTTGCCAAAACCAAAACCAAATGAGACCAGGAACCAAAATACAGGGGTCAGCGCTCATCTCTAATAACAACCGATCAAATTCTAGCTGTTAGGAAAGGTACCCTTTGGTTGCTATTAGCTACAGTTTTTCACAAACACACATTTATTTAATAATAAATAATAAATATTATATTATGTATAAATGTTCCTACACAGGTTAATAGAACATTTGTCTTGGTCACCTAATAATGTGGAAGAGCAGTTTCTGCAGGTAGGACAGGATGAAAGTCATTAAAAATTCTGTAGACTGAATCAAGCCATACATTACAAACCAAGCCTGCTAGAGCTGTTTGCTTATCACAGAGAGAGAGAGATAGGCCTAAGTACCTGCTTGAAACAAAAAGCATTTGACTAGGCTGCTGGTCATAAATTCAGCAGAAAATGCCTTTTAAAAATAGACCTTAGTTTGCATAATTAGATTAGAAGGCGTATTAGAGCTACACAATCATATATTGATCAACAGATTTGTGTGAAGTGAAAAGGAGCATTATTGGAAGAGAATGTGTTATACTTTAATTTATTTTAATATAAAAGCTGGTATCATTTTAAGGTCATGTCAGAATTTTTTCCAATAACCAAATACAGTAGTGAGGAATTCATTAATGGCTTACTTCATGTGACTAATGAGCTGTTAATGTCTGGAATAGGGCTGTTCTGAGGCTTGTACAAGTTCTGCCATTGCCACGGTGCCCTCTAGTGGTCATTATTTTATTTCAGTGATAAAGTGACCCCTTTACTTTAGGCTATGCTCTCCTGTGGTGTAAATTATTGTATTCCATATATAGACATTTATATTGGATTCCATATGTAGACATTTATGAGATTCCAACACTTGCCCTTTAAATGCCATGAGAGATCTCTATCTATCTATCTATCTATCTATCTATCTATCTATCTATCTATCTATCTATCTATCGACTACCAAAACTATTATATATCATTGAACTTATTTTTTTGTAAACCCACCAAAAGAGGATTAAATTGACTTACAGTACAGAACATTTCAGGGCATGGACTCATCTCTTCAGGCAAGGTTATCAAATTCTTCAACCTTCAAGTTTTATTTACCATATTATATACCATATTATCCTTTCTTTTACATTATTAACACAAACCCGTTCACTTTCTATTTATATTCTAAAATTTCCTTCTCCCTGTTACTAACACTGCTGTGTGGTTGGATCATACAGAGCACTGAGAGCACTGAGAGCACTTTTACCATACACCCTGGCTGGCTCCATTGTGTGATATAAAGCACTTGCCCTTATGTATCAAACCCACTGTCCTATAGAGTGTATGCTTGTGAGCAGGGCCCTCTTACCCAGTCTGTCTGTTACACCCAGTCTGTCTGTTACCACCCAGTCTTGTTTATACTGATTGTTAAAATTGTAAAGCGCTACCTAATCTGTTGGTGCTATATAAAAACCTGTTAATAAATAAATAATGGACTCAGTAAGTAGCACTTGTGTCTCACAGATATGAGGTCATGAGTTTGATTCAAGGCCTTATCTGTGTGGAATGTGTGTGTCTGAATGTTCTCCCTGTGTCTGTGTGGGTTTCCTTGGGGTGCTCCAGTTTTCTCCCACCCATCAAAAATCATGCTGGTAGGTTAATTGGCTGCTGAATAAATTAACCCTACTGTGTGTGTGTGTGTAATCGGAAAACGTTATATAAAAAACCTGTTAATAAACAAAATAAATGGACATTGGGGTAGATCCAGAACTCCGTCTGCAATACGTTTACTCTCGTAGTGTATTTACGCGCGTGTACCTTCTATACACTTCCCTTGGCACACCCCTTGAATGTACGTATTTTGTCCGAGATCCACTTTTCAAACCCTAATTTAACTTTTGCCCACGTAACCGATGTCTGCCGCACACGTACTTATGTGCAACACGTATTTACGCAGCTAAGCACGCCCATACTGTACACTTTAAATACGAACCCCTGCCTACTTAACGTATTTCAGACGTATTTTGGCCTCACGTAAAATTGGCACGCCCACATGTAAGGATTTACGCAACACATACGTGAATGGCCCATACGTTCATATTTACGCTACAGTAAGGATCGTATTTTCTATGGTGCGCATGCGCAGTCCTTACCAAAACGCAATTTTACGTGTCCGCCCCGTGTAAATTCGCTTACAAGCGTTGTTCTGGATCTGCCCCATTGTTTATAAACATTGTTGCATTATCAGTCATAATACCCAAATAATTAGCAGGGCAGCAAAACCCAAGGATTAAGTGTCAAAATGGGTCTTTTGAGCTTGTTTGATGTTTTGTAGAGAGGTGAAGAGTCTGATACGCAGAGAGAGAATTTCAGAGGAAAGGAGCAGCACTTGCAAAGTCTTGGACACGGGAGTGAAAGGAAGTAAGTAATGAGAGGAGAGGCAGTGAGCAGACCGGAGCGTAATGGAAAATAAAGTCAGAGAGGTAAATAGGGAAGCAAGGAATAAGAACCTTGTAAGTGAGTGTGTGAAGTTTGAATTGGGTTCTGAAGGGGACTTCTAAGAAAGTCTAGGATAATATATATTTTGCAAGCAAGATTCCTGTTCCCCATCTCTTCTGTTTCCATATACCTTTTCTTCATCTTGCTTTCTTCCATAGTATTGTCCACCATCTTCATTTCCTAATTCATGTCCCCAATCTCTCCGTCTTCCACATTAATTTCTATCATCTCCTCTTCTTCCATACACCTGTTCCCTATATCCCCTTCTTCAATATTACGGTCTACCATTTCCATTTCTTCCATACACCTGTTCCCTATGTCCCCTTCTTCCATATTTCTATCTACCATTCCCCCTTCTTCCATAGTCCTAACCACCATCTTCCTTTCATCCATATTCTTGCTCTTCATCTCCCTTTAGTCCATGTTCCTGTCTACCATCTCCCCTTCTTCCATTTTCCTATTCCAAATTCCCCCCTTCTTCCATATTTTTGTTTCCCATGAACTTTTCTTCTATAGTCCTGTTCCCTATCTCCCCTTCCTCCATAGTCCTATTCAATCTGATGGAAACACACAGAAGTGAGAAAAAATCTGAAGTTTGTATTTAGCCATATGTGCTTCATGGGTGTGGGTCCCTGTTGAAAAGGTTTCGGTAGGGCCATTGAAATTAAATTGCTTCTGCCTCGCAGACCGAATATGGTGATCCGAATGGTAAGAATCCTCAACCGTAATCTTATCCCTAACCATCCCCTTCTATTACTCTAATCCTAACCCTCCCTTCCCCGCAGCCTAACTTTAAGTCTCCATTCCCCACAGCCTGATCCTAACTCTAACCATCCCCTTCCATGGCCCTAACCCTTACTTCCCCAGAGGTTATCCCTAACCCCCCGTAACACTAAAGGTTCCCAGAGAGGTTACTTACCTATCCTGCGGTGGGTCTCTGGAGGATGTGCAGTGGGTTTAGGGGGGTGCTTCCCGAAAATGAATGGGTGAGCATGCCGATCTGCATACTCACCCATTCATTAAAAAACAAAAAACAAAATGGTAGCTATTAAAAATAGGGACAGTCGAAAACGAACTTTCTTTACCCATCGTAGCAGGGACTCCCACCGATGCTTAATTGCTGTTACTTTGGCGCCAACCAAAATTTTCAGCAACAAAGTAACTATACCCAACTACAAATTGTATTTTCAAACTTTTGGAAGAGACGGGTGTACAAATGCTAAAGTAGCTAAACAATTTAAGTTAAAAACAAATCTTTTCCTTTAATACAAATCTCTTCTTTGACTTGAATAGAGCAGCTACCAGGCAGTGAAAACTGACACCTTGATTAATTTGTGCATGAAAGCCTTAGCATTAAAACCCACACACCTCTGACTGCAGACTTCCATCGATCAATCCTTGCAGAGTGCAATGATATATTTTATCTCCACCTATTGTATTGTTTGTTGTATATAGCTCCCTAGAACGCATACCTGCCAGCTCCACTAAAAAACACCAACAGGTGATTTGTAAACAAAGACACTGAGTCGTGTGCAAACAATGCAATGAATCATAAAGTAGAATCAGTGCAGATCAATATATTGCTGGCCACAACAAACACCAGGTATTAGGTTTCTGTTGAAAACAATGTGATGATTCTAGTTTATGGGATACCAGTCAGGTATTTACCTTCCAGCTGTTTTTTTGGAGTAAAGAGGGGACCGTGATTTAAATTTTTTTCAGACCAGTTGCTTTCTATACACTGGGATCTATGTAAGTAACCAAGATGTGACTCTGCATGCACAGAGCATGGATGTGTATTAGCTTGAGACAATGGCTGACAAGTAGATTTTAAATACACAAATCTCAATGGACCATACCAAGACTTTTCAAGATTTTTCCGTTTTCCATTTGGTCGGTTTGGATTTTGTTATATCCAGTCAGAACACAACCTACTCTATTCGACAGGGGGATTGGGCTTGTAAGTGAGCCGGACTTTGTATTATAATGTCCAATGTTACTGACTGTGGGCTGGATCCAGACTCATTTAAGTGCTTGAACTTAGTTACTCCTGGGCTAAACCATGTTGATTGCAGGGGGAGTCAAGTTAATTGTATTCTTTGCATGCAGGGATATATCTTTGAATTGCTTACTGTACACAGATACTGACCAGCTTCACTATCACACTGTTATTTAGACTTGGGATAGGAAACATCACCTCTCAACTCTAATACTGTTTGCAACAGATGAAAGAAGGAGCGGATGAAATATGAGAAGGAGCAGTTAGCGATGTGATTGCTGTGGTGTGTAATGCAAAGGTGCTCCGATGGTGGAAATCCACACTTCCTGCAATTAGAATTCCAAATGTTGAAAAATCTGTTTTTTGGATCTGACAATACGTCTATTCTACACAAGAGGGATATCTCCTGAGTCCTATTTTTTATACTTATTGGGTCTGTTCCAGACCGCTGTGCATGTTCTGTGCGCACGGAGGTCTGCAAGTCCGCAGGGAAGTGGGGAGTGAACTCCCCTGTCACCCCCTCTTCCGTTACCTTAAGTTCTCTGCATGGATCTGCGTCTTGTGCGAAATTGCAAACCGCCTCCGACATGACTTTATCTACATGCCTATTCCCCCTCTCTTGCTGGAATTAGGCATCTGTTGATCTCTAGTGTACAGAATTGATCAGTTGTGTAACATCTGGCACACGCATGCACTGCGCTAGAAACACCGGACTTCTGCAAGAAGCGTGCGGAAATCGGGTGTTGTACGCAATGCTGGATCTTGCCTGTTATTATTAATAATAATAATAATAATAATAATAATAACAACAATAATAACAACAACAACAAAAATTAAAATAATAATAATAATAATAATAATAATAACGGACCAGATTCAGAGTTTAAAAATAAGAGAGGAAAGTTACACCTGGGCAAAACCATGTTGATTTCAGGGGGAGTCAAATTTCAACTGTTGCAAACAGTATTAGAGTTGAGAGGTGGTTTCCTATCCCAAGTCTAAATAACAGTGTCAAAATGAAGCTGGTCAGTATCTGTGTGCAATAAGCAGAATCAAAGTATCATCTCTGCATTTATAGAATAAAATTAATTTGACTCCCCTGAACTCAACCGTTAAAAATTTGATGGCGAACGATTTTTAGGTAATTGAATCGGGCCCTCAGAGTTTAAAAATAAGAGAGGAAAGTTATACCTGGGCAAAACCTTGTTGATTTCAGGGGGAGTCAAATTTCAACTTGTATTCTTTGCATGCAGGGAGAATACTTTGCTTTGGCTTATTGCACACAGATACTGACCATATTCACATTTACACTGATATTTACACTTGGGCTGGGAAACATCACATTTCAACTATAATACTGTTTGTAACAGGTGAAATTTGACTCCCCCTGAAATCAAAATAGTTTGATCCAGGTGTAACTTTCTTCTCATAAATTCAAACTCTGACTCAGGGCTGTTATAGTAATAATAATAATAATAATAATAATTATTATTATTATTATTATTTTAATTATACTAGTCTATTTTTTATCTGTTATACTTTCAAACTTTAATACTACAGTAATATAGTACTACTGGAGCAGGCATAGGCAACCTGTGGTGTTGTAAAACTACAAGTCCCATCATCCTTTAACTGGTATCAGCTATGCCTATGCTACTGGAGCATGCTGGGAGCTGTAGTGTCACAACACCCGTAATGAAATTGGTTGTCTATGATTGGTCTAAAGGGACAGGGGTGTTGCCACAAGTTGTAGTTTGATGCAGCATATTCCTAGCTAATGGGCTAAATCTTTTTTTTCCATTTCCAGGTGTGGTTCCTAATTATTCATTTAACCTGGCTGAACATCTTGCAAGCTGTAAGATCTAGAAGTGCTGGAGTTTTTACTCTTCTGACTCAACACATCGGCTCCTTCAACCTTTGTTATTTTATGATTTATAATGTTTATGTTTATGATTTCATAATGTACCAACCCAAAACTTCAGAACAGACATCCATTTTTTCCCTAAGTTCCATGCATTTTTTATTGAATTGTGGGTGATTTTTCATACAGCACACATTCACGCATTTGTGCTAACTGATCGGAACGCAATCCAACCGTCCAGACATGAGGAAGGAATGACATTTCCGAAACCTTGTGACAGGCTTCAATCCCAAGTAGGCTTGCCATAGTATTACTATGCACAGTGTAGGTGTCTAGCTATTTTTTAAGCCCTGAGCATGAGAGAAAGACCTTACATTATTGTGTGACATGGAGTGCCTGTCCCTTTGAAAGTGCTTTTCTCTTCTACCTAAAATTTAAGTATGCTTACACTGCACTCTCTTCACATAACAATATACACCCACACATTCTCACCACTCATTTTATATTATATATTATATCTCCCAGTCACACCACTCTCCCCACATTACATATTATTCCCTCCTCAATCACACCACAGCCAAACAATACATACTGCACCCTAGTAATCACTACACTACACTATACATACTGTACTCTAGTAATCACTATACTATACAATACACACTGCACTCTAGTGACTGCCATACAATTCACACTATATCCCAGTAAACACCAAATACCACACATAATAATGCATATACCCAAATGTCCATTTTGGTGTACTCACTTCCAGTGTAACTTAGTGAAATAGTGACTGTCAAGAGAAATAGAGTGTATTCAATAAAAGCATGACCAGACTGTTCAGATATAAATATATCAATATTAGAATAATTACTTATTAACAGGTGTTATAGCACCATTAGATTACGTAGCGCTTTACAGAGAATATTTCAACTTCACATCAGTCCCTTCCCCATTGGAGCTACATTCTAAGTTCTCTAACACAGACATATACACACAACTAGAGTTAATTTATTCAGTATCCAATTAACCAAACAGTATGCTTTTGGCATGTGGGAGGAAACCAGAGCACCCAGAGAAAACCCAGGCAGACACGTGGAGAACATACACACTCCACACAGATAAGGTCTAGTCCTAAGGTATGACTTCAGTGCTGGGAGACACAGGTGCTAATTACTGAGTCCCCGTGTTGCCCTTATAGAAACCTTCTAGAATTATAGTATGGGGAGAATCTGGTCAATAGTATTTTATTTAAATAAGAGACATTTTTAAATTCCTCCCATACTATATTCCTATATTAATATATTTGTCTTTCATGCCTCCCAGTCCCTTTACAACCTGTAATGATGGTTTTTTTTATATTAAAGCTTAAAAACTGAAAATAGAATATTTTACCCAACGCATTTCGTCCTCCAGCCCTATTAGCTGTTACAGACTTCCTCAGCTGATAACATATGAGGAAATGCGTTGAAACAGATACTATTTGGACTATTTGAACATGTATATGAAATAATCGGCCTTACTAGCTACTGTGTTCTATGTACTATGGCACTTGTAGCTAAAAGGATTATTTACACTATCTTTGGCAATTTGTTTTTGTTTTTTTGCTTCCTGTTTGGGAAATATTTGATCAAATAAGAATTTCCCTGTGAAGAATCCTTTTTTCACTGGGAACTACAATAACCATATTTGGGGCTATATGGTGACCCTGGGTTGCCCTAGTCTGAGATACCAGCAGACTCAACCACAGATATCAGCAGCCCTGCCACTGCAGGTTACAACGGGTTAACCACTAGATTGTACCTCTACCTAAAGGTTAAATTGATTACACTAGTGTTATGGCACTATTATGTGGAAACATATATATAATATACATATATATATGTTACTATATATAGTGGAGAGAAAGAGAGAGAGAGAGAGGGAGGGAGAGAGAGAGATCCAGAAAGTGGCACTCCTGAAAACTGTGTAGTAACTGGCTGAGGTTCCTTGTAAATATATACCAAAATTATGGCACTCTCAGACTCTCAGACTTCATAGGCAATCAAATCAGCAGACTAATAAAAAGACTGCTGATTTGATTGCCTATGAAGTCTGAGAGTGCCACAATTTGGATATATTTAAAATATACGTGGCGATGCAGTCTCCAAACACTTTCCATGTGTAGCGCAAGTTCCAGGCTAGATGCTGGTATCAGGCAACTGACTGAGGGTTTCAGGACGCTGGTCTCCTATAGCGGTGACGTATGCCTATTTGTGCTCCATGGTTCTGAATTGTTTAATTTGCTGATTTTACAAGTTTTCTTCTGGTACGCTCCATCATAGCACCTGAGACTGGTTTTACTAATAAAACGATTTTACACCATGAAGCGCCCCTTTCTATCTTTAAAATAAAAGTCAGAGAATTTGTTACATACATCTACAGATATATGATAAGCCACCAGCCACTTACAAGGCTTCTCTGTTAAAGCTGTCAGAGTCCCAACTTTGGGTAATATATCATATTTTTATGTATTTTTAAACTGAGAACTCACCCCCCGCAGAGGTCCCCAAGTCTCCAAAACAGCCACTCTGAATATATATATATATCGAAATGTGTGTGATGATGAGTTTATGCATTCTGGACATACGTCACCTTATACTTAAAGAACTGTGCTGGCGCTCCAATCATTGTGCCTTATCCAGAACAATGGCCACCTCCGTAGTTACGGCAGGCGTATGCATAAGATGGGCTCTTTAGCTGATCTACACATGCGCCGGGCAGATGTTGCCCAGCGTAGTTAGAGGTATTCTTTAGTGAGGATCGGGCGTCCCTAACTGTAGCGTAGTTACGGTTGAAGGAGCATTGCAAAGTTAATATCGCCGTAACTACGCTACACTTAGGGAAGGTAGGCGGGGGAGGCAGGGAAATTAGGCTAGAGGGGCAGGGTTAGGATATTACGCAGCGGTCTTGGTGTAGTTACACTCTGTTACGCCGGCTGAAGTTAGGCTAGCCTTCAACCGGCATAACTGAGTGTAACTACGGCAGGACGGGGGGGAGTGTCAGGGGGAGTGCATAGGAAGTACACTGTGCGTTAGTACGCACAGCGCATCGGCGTAGGTCTGGATCAGCCTCATTGTCCCTCCTCTGCACCCTCCCAAACCACTTCTACACTTCACTCACAGCTCTCTAGTCCCCTATTCATTTTTCCAATGATGTGTTTCCTGTTAGTCCCCCAACTTGTAGATTGTAAACTCTCATAAGCAAAACCCTCTATCTTCTTATCCACATATATGTTATAACATGAGGAAGTCTATATAAATGTTATAGCACAAGATTTTTTACATTTAAATATTATGACATAAGGAGATCCACATATATGTTAAACTGTAGCATAAGATTGTAAACTTGAATGAAATAACATGAGGAAGCCCTCATCTATATTCTGTAATGTGAAGATGTCCATAGAGAGTAATAAATATATAACAGCAAAAACTGCAATTTCAACAGGAAGACTGGAGATGTGACACCAATTCTTCCATCATTCATTTCCACCTTTTGTTACTCACCTAACTTGGTCTTTGTTACAGTGTGTTATCAACTTCAAAGTTTCTCTTTCTGTCTCTACATAGTTTATTTTAATGCCTTTAATGCCATTAGGAACCAGTTTCTCACTACAATAATTAGGGGAAAAGTAGCAAGATTTACAGAGATCAATTGCCTCCGAATTGCAAGGCATAACCCCTGAGTGACCTGGAACTGAGTCTTTTGTAGTCTGGTACTGATGCATACAAGACCAGTTGGAAAACGTAAACTCATTTAGAAAACCTAGTATCCTGGATGTGTCTTACTGCCAACTCGATTTGTGTCACAGTGTGTGTGTGTGTGTGTGTGTGTGTGTGTGTGTGTGTGTGTGTGTGTGTGAGTGTGTGTGTTTATTTGTAATAACTTGTACTTTCAGGCATTTGAACCAAAACAAGTTAGTTCATATTTTTTTGTTTACTATTGGATTTTTTTTTTATTTTCTTTCATCGTCTTTTATAACAAAGTAATAAGCACAGTAATAAATTAAAGTATACTAGGATAATAAAAACATTGCCTGGCACAAACCTGACTGTATTATATAATAAAGACATAAGACAAATCTAAAAAGTAGAAATATAGATGCACAATCTCAGTACATTAATAAATAATATGAAATAAAATAAATTGTCAAATATGAAGTAAAATAAATGATAAAAATGCTTATTTTCAATTAAATCAGTGGGAGAAGTTTGGCATGCGCATTGCGAATTTTTTGACGAAAATTCGCTTACGATGAGCGTACGCTCGCTTGCGAGCGTTGCTCTGGATCAGGCCCTTTGAGCACTACATCTATCTATCTATCTATCTATCTATCTATCTATCTATCTACTATCTATCTATCTATCTATCTATCTATCTATCTATCTATCTATCTATCTATCTATCTTCATTGCTTCCTTTAAATTGAAATTAAACTACTGTTAGCATATAGCAATAAGAAAATTTCACTTACCGGTATATGAATAAAAAGGAAAAAAATCATAAACCTATTACAACAGCAGACTATTTGTTATCACTATTATCTTCCATATATAAAGGATTGCTTATCGGTATGATCCTAAACTGTTTTCACTTGGATGCTACAGACGTCTATAAAGCGCTAAAGCAATAAATGCACCTTGCCCTGGAGGTTTGGGGGGAGGATAATTGTGATTTTGGTCCTGGCTCAGACTTAAGAAGAAGATTGAAATTAAGGACCTGATTCACACTTAAGAAGCTTCTTAAAATAAGAACTTAAAGTCACTCCCGGGGTAAACCATGTTGATTGCAGGGGGGTCAAGTTCTTTGCATTCTTTGCATGCAGGGATATATATTTGAATTGCTTACTGCAAACAGATACTGACCAGCTTTACTATCACACTGTTATTTAGACTTGGGATTGGAAAGCCAACTCTCAACACTAATACTGTTTACAACAGATGAAATATGACTCCCCTGCAATAAACATGGTTTATCCCAGGAGTAGGGCTAGCATGTCGGGCGCCCCCCTGCAAAAAATAAATTTGCGCCCTTCTCCCATCATGTGTCTCCAGCCCCATCCTCCAGTATCCCCATCTTGTGCCTGCAGCCCCCTTAAAACTACCATCATGTGCCACCAGCCCCCCCAGTACTCTTATAATGTACCCCAAGCCCCCTCCAGTACTCCTATAATGTGCCTCCAGACCTCTCCAGTACTCCTATCATGTATCACCAGCCCCCCTTCTAGTATTCACATAATGTGACACCAGCCCCCAAATTGTTTTGATACTTACCTGGAGTCTTCCTGCGCGGCGGTCTCCTCCTCCAGCAAGCAGCTCATACAGGAAGTTCCTATATGAGCGTCTGAGGCAGTTACACAGAGCAGCTGACACCAGCTGCTCTAGGTAACTGCCGCGGCAGCTCATGCAGGAACCTCCTGAATGAGCTGCCTTTCTGTTTCCATCGCACCCGACGCCTATGAGGATAGGCGTCAATAAATATGAGTACACTCATATTTTTGGGGGACCCCTCCGTCCTCAATAGAATCTACAGTCCATTGCAGGGGTCCCTCTCAACCTCCGGGCCTGTCACAGCTGTCCCCCTTGTCCATTTCTGTTGTCGCCGGGTCTGGTCAGCCTAGATGCTCTGAATATTCTACATACCGCAGTACTGCACTTCCAGTACCAGCAAACTGCAGTCATTCTCCTGCACAGTGTGTACATTCATCATCGCAGCATAATCTGTACTACAAGTACAGTGCCAAGCATTACAGTCATTCTCCTGCACAGTGTGTACATTCATCATCGCAGCATAATCTGTACTACAAGTACAGTGCCAAGCATTACAGTCATTCTCCTGCACAGTGTGTACATTCATCATCGCAGCATAATCTGTACTACAAGTACAGTGCCAAGCATTACAGTCATTCTCCTGCACAGTGTGTACATTCATCATCGCAGCATAATCTGTACTACAAGTACAGTGCCAAGCATTACAGTCATTCTCCTGCACAGTGTGTACATTCATCATCGCAGCATAATCTGTACTACAAGTACAGTGCCAAGCATTACAGTCATTCTCCTGCACAGTGTGTACATTCATCATCGCAGCATAATCTGTACTACAAGTACAGTGCCAAGCATTACAGTCATTCTCCTGCACAGTGTGTACATTCATCATCGCAGCATAATCTGTACTACAAGTACAGTGCCAAGCATTACAGTCATTCTCCTGCACAGTGTGTACATTCATCATCGCAGCATAATCTGTACTACAAGTACAGTGCCAAGCATTACAGTCATTCTCCTGCACAGTGTGTACATTCATCATCGCAGCATAATCTGTACTACAAGTACAGTGCCAAGCATTACAGTCATTCTCCTGCACAGTGTGTACATTCATCATCGCAGCATAATCTGTACTACAAGTACAGTGCCAAGCATTACAGTCATTCTCCTGCACAGTGTGTACATTCATCATCGCAGCATAATCTGTACTACAAGTACAGTGCCAAGCATTACAGTCATTCTCCTGCACAGTGTGTACATTCATCATCGCAGCATAATCTGTACTACAAGTACAGTGCCAAGCATTACAGTCATTCTCCTGCACAGTGTGTACATTCATCATCGCAGCATAATCTGTACTACAAGTACAGTGCCAAGCATTACAGTCATTCTCCTGCACAGTGTGTACATTCATCATCGCAGCATAATCTGTACTACAAGTACAGTGCCAAGCATTACAGTCATTCTCCTGCACAGTGTGTACATTCATCATCGCAGCATAATCTGTACTACAAGTACAGTGCCAAGCATTACAGTCATTCTCCTGCACAGTGTGTACATTCATCATCGCAGCATAATCTGTACTACAAGTACAGTGCCAAGCATTACAGTCATTCTCCTGCACAGTGTGTACATTCATCATCGCAGCATAATCTGTACTACAAGTACAGTGCCAAGCATTACAGTCATTCTCCTGCACAGTGTGTACATTCATCATCGCAGCATAATCTGTACTACAAGTACAGTGCCAAGCATTACAGTCATTCTCCTGCACAGTGTGTACATTCATCATCGCAGCATAATCTGTACTACAAGTACAGTGCCAAGCATTACAGTCATTCTCCTGCACAGTGTGTACATTCATCATCGCAGCATAATCTGTACTACAAGTACAGTGCCAAGCATTACAGTCATTCTCCTGCACAGTGTGTACATTCATCATCGCAGCATAATCTGTACTACAAGTACAGTGCCAAGCATTACAGTCATTCTCCTGCACAGTGTGTACATTCATCATCGCAGCATAATCTGTACTACAAGTACAGTGCCAAGCATTACAGTCATTCTCCTGCACAGTGTGTACATTCATCATCGCAGCATAATCTGTACTACAAGTACAGTGCCAAGCATTACAGTCATTCTCCTGCACAGTGTGTACATTCATCATCGCAGCATAATCCCTACATATCCTCACTCATTTCAAGACACATCCCAGATCGCTCTCTCAGATCCACAGCTCCTCTACTATAAACAAATGCTCTGATTACAGGACTTCTCCTGTGCTGCACTCACTCTGTAGAATAACATTCCTCGCCTATTAAGACCATCCTCTACTCTCCGAACTTTCAAGCGCTCCCTTAAAACACATCTCTTCGGAAAAGCTTATCAACTTGTACAACCTACTGCTTAATGACCACTTTGCTATTCGGTTTACCCTTATGTTACTTTCCATAACAAAATTACCCTCAGTCCTGCTTTAATAAATCTGTGTGACTGGATCATACAGAGCACTGGGCACTTTTACCATACATGCTGGCTGGTCGATTGTGTGACTATATATACTGTATATATATATATATATATGTATATATATATATATATTATATAGCGTATTTACTATGCACTCACCTAGGCACTACCCTCACTCGTACGTACTTTGTTCGTTTTACGCTTCCCAAAAATGGATTGACGTACGTAACAGCCTAACCCGGTTCATACTGTATGATTTGAATGCATCTCTCCGCCTCCAAAGCGTAACTACGGGTGTCGTATGGATGACACGCCCCTTTGTTCGTATTTATGCTGATGGTATGTACGTTAGGAGTTATGTGGAATAACATCTGTCGCACGCATGCGCAGTAAATACAGATAGGCGAATTTACATCAGTGGCTAGTGTATTTACTATTGGCGATTTTATATTTTATGACACCTTTTCCCCTGATGAAGCAGCAGTGATACACGCGGCGGGACCAAGTATAATGCAGCTCTCGGTGCACCGGGATTCTGCGTCTTCTTTCCTTCCATGATTGCCTAGAGGGTAATGTATAGTGCTAGTGTAGGGATATTTACTGGCTCGAGTGAGAGTGAAGCACAACCGTGAGGTTGTTAGCGGGTATATACAGGGACAGCCGTCGGACATTCAGTTTAGATCCTGTCCTCCGGTGCTCGATCTCTCTGATGCTGGCTGGTAACAATATGTGGTTTCTTCCCTGTTAATTTCTTTGGTCCTCCGCTATAATATATATATGCAATGCAACATTAGCTCTACCAGTTGAGCCCTTATTACGATATCCCTCTACCTATATCCACTTAATGGGCTGGATACAGACCTTGTTAAGTGCATGGACTTAGTTACACCTGGGCTAAACCATGTTGAATTCAGAGGGAGCCAAGTTAATTGTATACTTTGGATGCAGGGATATATCTTTGAATTGCTTACTGCACACAGATACTGACCAGCTTCACTATCACACTGTAATTTAGAGTTGGGATAGGAAACATCACCTCTCAACACTAATACTGTTTGCAGCAGATGAAATATGACTCCCCTGAAATGAACATGGTTTAGCCCGGGTGTAACTAAGTTCATGCACTTAACAAGGTCTGGATCCAGCCCAATGTGCTTAATGCCGACAACTTTATTATTGTAATGGTTAACTTATTGCTTCCATGTACATTTTGCATGTATAGTTATTTTGTATAATCTGCAATATATTGAGCTTTGCTATTTTTTACAATATTGGTCACATACTATGCACAATACGTGATTTGTTATACTATGTATGCTATATACCAATAGTTGCCATTTAATACTTTAGTGAATGATTGGCATTTCAAGTGTACAATTTTTTGTGTCTTGGAGACTTTTTATCTTAATATTTTCGCTGGAGAAGGTTTTTTGTTTCTTTATGTTTTAATGGATACTAATTAAAGATGATATTTTTTACACTGATGATGTCTATATATTTGAGAGACAAATTTACATAGTGGTGCATCATAAGAGGCCCTAATGTCTGTCTTTTTCCTCATATTGTAATTCTTTTGGACCTCAGATAGCACACTATAATAACATAATAAATAATGATCAATTGGATATTATAGTGCAGCACATCTCCCTCCTTTTTTTGTTTGGATTTTATATTTTGCCCACCCTCCCACCTAACCCAAGTATTTTATGATTGTGTCCCCAGAGTAAGAAAACAATTGTGTCCATATGCAGCAGATCATTGTGCATTTTCTGCCCCAAATCAGATGTAGTTACAGCCTTTTGTATCTCTCCACCTTACTGAAATAATATGTTTATGTTCAATTCATTTTACCTTTAACACGAATGCTTGGGAGACGGTTGCTGGTCTGAGCGGCCGTATTTCGAACATGATATAGTCGCCAGCTGAATGGCGGTGGTATCATTGTTCAAAACAGGTTGAAAATAGAAAATTGCTATTGGGAACCTATTTTCCCATTCCCAAGAGTGAGAGGCTGTGGCGGTTGAGGCGGGTAAATTAGAGTTAGGCTGAGGGGCATGGAGCTCTAGACCTAGGGGATGAAGAAGGGGAAGGTTAGGGCTAGGCTGCGGTAAAGAAAGGGTAAGGTTAGGTTAAATGCTTAGCTTTTGTCAGAACACTCTTTGCTGCTTTCTAAGACGCAGACTTTCGACAATTGCAGACAGTCTACGTTCAGCTTTAGCTTGATAGTCTTTCGAAATAAAGAACATTGCACGGACGAACCACACTCGTACGTTATCAAATCATATGAATACATCAAGTATAAATAGCAAGGGCAGAACTACCATTGGTGCAACAGGTGCAGCGGCATCGGGGCCCATGCTGATACAAGGGCCCACAACCATCGTTACCACACCTCCGAAGCTCCCCACTGGGTTACCGGGTTAATTTATTGCACTATTACGTTAATATAGAAGGCTATTTTGTTAAACAAAGCTAAGTAGAGCTCTTTGACTGGACAACCAGGATTCTCCACTTATTTGTATGCGACTGAACATTATTTACTGTAGTAAATTCTACCCTTGAATAATTTATTTTTGTTATTCATTTGATGATAAATTATTCTATAACAAAATTTTATTGCAATCACTACTTCTTCAGATGTTTACTCTTCCCTGTGTGTTCACAATGGGCCTGATCCAGCGCTACGAAAATTCGCACGACGGGCGAATGCGAACGTACGCTCGTCGTATCAACCTACACGCCCCTAGCACTCCCATAGTAAAGTCCCTGCTTACGGCGGCTATACCCTACACTGGGTACGACCGTCGGCCGTACGAAAATTCGCAGAGAATACGCTGAGAAAATACGATTACTGGATTTAAGATACTGTACAATTTGTTCCTTTAACAGTTTTTCCATCAATTTCCCTACTACTGATGTTAGACTCACTGGTCGGTAGTTTGACGCTTCTTCCCTACTTCCACTTTTATGCAGAGGGACGACAGCTTTAGCTTGATAGTCTTTCGAAATAAAGAACATTGCACAGACGAACCACACTCGTATGTTATCAAATCATATGAATACATCAAGTATAAATAGCAAGGGCAAAACTACCATTGGTGCAACAGGTGCAGCGGCATCGGGGCCCATGCTGATACAAGGGCCCACATCCATCGTTACCACACCTCCGAAGCTCCCCACCGTGTTACCGGGTAAATTTTTTTGCACTATTACGTTAATATAGAAGGCTATGTAGAGCTCTTTGACTGGACAACCAGGATTCTCCACTTATTTGTATGCGACTGAACATTATTTACTGTAGTAAATTCTACCCTTGAATAATTTATTTTTGTAATTCATTTGGTGATAAATTATCCTATAACAAAATTTTATTGCAATTAGTACTTCTTCAGATGTTTACTCTTCCCTGTGTGTTCACAATGACCATATGACTGTTAGCAATCATTAAACCTTTTAAATTCAAGAGAAATATTTACATCATAAATTGTAGAGTGCAACAATTGGTTGAAAGTCTAACTTTGTTCTTTTCCAACAATGGAAATTTCTAAGACAACCACACTAAAATAAGGTTAAATAATGAGTCTGTGTTTCCAGTAGGATAAAACATTTAATAAGATGGAAATGTCTACTAACAGACATAGTTTTCCCATCTGATGTTTCAGACAGTAACGTGTATAATGTTTGGCCTGCTCTCTCTCCCTATTAACCTCTTTACAGGGGCGGATTTAATGATCAGGCTGCCTCTAGGCACTTTATTAATGGCTACCGCGGCGTATATTCTGATGTTGTGTGCGCTAACCATCTGGGAGACAAATCATAGAGGCTCTATGAAGAATCTCACAACCAAGAGTCCATTCATGAGGCTCTTTTAGGGAACCTTTGTCATCCAGGACTGTGTGCAAGTGAAAGAGTCCCTCAGAAGTTTGTGGCCTCCCTCTAGAACCCTCTGTCCTGTCACTGAATATGGCTGCCCCTATGCTAATGACTCCCTAAAACACTTGGGAAAAATCTTATGGCAAATACACAGCTAGTCATACATTTCAACAATGTAATGGTGATTGCTTTTAATAAGGTATAATAAGCTATAAAGGTAATGTAAATGAAGTATAGAGAGGAAAAAGCCATGTTTTAATGGCTGCTGTTTCCACACTCATTGATACCAAAATGTAGTCTTGTCTTACATAGTCATATAATTTTAGAAAAAATGTTCAGGTGTAAGCTGCATTAAAGCAAGCACTGTTCTGTCAACATACTTTTAAATCCAAGAAAAGTCAGCCTATTATCATATTGATATGAAACCATTATATGTAAAAACAAGTCTTATCACATATAAAACCAGGTGTTTAACAGTACGGAACTTAATGAAGTAAATCCTAGGCTTGAATTATCCTGGCAGTGTATTAAACTGGCCTCCTGCCCATTTTAAGAAGCAACAGAAACCAGAATTAGTGTTGGAATTTCAATGTACTTACAAGTTTTAGAAGTGTCTGTACCAGCTTGGAGGAACTTTTTTTCCTGGATATAAAAGATGAGATTTTTTTTTCTGAGGCCGTCTAAAATATTTTTAACACCTGGAGTAGTTGGCGTCAGATCTGGTCAGATGTTACATAAATAAAATCGACTTTGAGGACTTGAGGACATTAGAGAAAAGGAGAAGGAGAATTGTGTCCCCACCTCTACAAACATTTCCACTCCACTTCTTTCAACACTCTCTGTTTGATCTTAACCTCAAAACATGTTATTAAAAATAGTGAACTTTTTTCCAGTGTTGAGTTTCGGGAATGCATTCAGTGCTGAAATTCGGCTTTATATATTTGACCTAACATTACCTAATATACCTTTAAGCTTGGGATCTGCTTTCATGGATAAATATAACAAATCACTTTATGGGCATATTAAATTTGAGAACAGAATTGCAATATACCAAATATACTCATGTGATATTATGCAACTATTTTAAGTTTCCACTCAAATTTTGCATTAACCACAATATCATCCTTTACTATACATTC
>WWET01000857.1:2151-18768 GCA_011038615.1 Limnodynastes dumerilii | reverse complement strand
CCCGGAACGGAAATCAACATGGTTTTGCCCAGGAGTAACTTTCCTCTCTTAGGACCTGATTCACACTTAAGAATCTTCTTAAAATAAGAACTTAAAGTCACTCCTGGGCTAAACCATTTAATCATTCTGACTAATGACAAATACATCAGTAAAGCTGGTCAGTATCTGTGTGCAGTAAGCAATTCAAAGATATATCCCTGCATGCAAAGAATACAATTAACTTGACTCCCCCGGAAATCAACATGGTTTTGCCCAGGAGTAACTTTCCTCTCTTAGGACCTGATTCACACTTAAGAATCTTCTTAAAATAAGAACTTAAAGTCACTCCTGGGCTAAACCATTTAATCATTCTGACTAATGATCACTCAAATACATCCATTACACTAAACTGTGGTGACACAAATACAGACCACTTTATAAAAAAAAATCATGTTCACCAAAGTCTGTAAAAAAAATTTAGTCTATTTTTAGTAATGAACTTTTGATCCACCACTATTATTCCAGTTGCTGCATTCACAGAGCAATCGTTAAATAAAAAGACCCCTAAGTTGTATGAAGAAAACTGTTCTGTTACAAAGATTTGCTAAAGGACATAGGGCTGGATTCAGACCTAGTTAAGTGCTTGAACTTAGTTACTCCTGGGCTAAACCATGTTGATTGCAGGGGAGTCATATTTCATCTGTTGCAAAGAATACAATTAACTTGACTTCTACTGAAATCAACATGGTTTAGCCCAGGTGTAACTAAGTTCAAGCACTAGGTCTGGATCCAGCTCATTGTCAATAACAAAAAAAGTCAAATTATTTGACACAATCTCACCTATAGAAATCCACTCTGATCACACCAAATTCTCACATCAGCCTGTTCGGAAGGAATTATTCTTTGATCAGCTATATATAAAGCATATTGAATCTCCTTAGGAATAAAATCCACAATGGTCTCATTTAAAGGAGGTAATTTTTATTATAATTATAATATCTTAGTGCGCTTTCTGTTCCAAAGAGAATAGTGTTATTAAATAGTGTCATTAAAAATACTGCCTTTAAATTTGCGATCTCAATATTTGCCAATTTAAAAACAAACAAAAACACCCACTGAAAACATAGGAATGATAATGACAAATGAGATATTTTAACCCACCAGAAGTTTCTGTAATAATTTTATTTTTAAAAAGTGCTTCGAATTAAAACTTCACCTTCTCCGTGAAAGGCAAACAAGGCCCAAGTACGGATAAATGCCAGACTGGGGCCCGACCATTGTCAGTTTCCTACAATAAATGGCTGTTTTATAAATAAAGACAGCTAAAATCTCACTTTTGGCTGTCTCTATTTTGAAAAACAGGCATTTTGTGCCGATTGGCATACTTACCTATTCTTTTACATAACCTGCCGCCTGCCACAGACCCCACAGGAGAGGTGAATAATCTCTCTGGGGGACTGGTTTAGGCTCTTGGGAATGGAAGGTTATGGTTAGGCTCTGGGGAATGGAGGGTTATGGTTAGGCTCTGGGGAATGGAGGGTTAGGGTCATGGAGGTGGAGAGTTAATGTTAGGGTCAGCTTGCGGGAAGGCGAGCCTAGGTTTAGGCTGTGGGGATAGGAGACTTATGGTCAGGCTGCGGGGAGGTGAGTCTTAGGGTTAGGCAACAGGGAAGGGAGTCCTAGAGTTAGGCTACATGGAAAGGAAAGGTTAGGGTTAGGCTGTGGGGAAGGGAGGGTTAGGGTCAGACTGCAGGTAAGGGTGGGTTAGGGTCAGGCTGCAGGTAAGGGAGGGTTAGGGTCAGGCTGCAGGTAAGGGAGGGTTAGCATCAGGCTGCAGGGGAAGGGGAGGGTTAGGGTAAGGATTAGGGAAAGGGTTGGGATAATGTTATATGTACCATTCGGCGCACCCTCTTTGAGGCAAAAGCAATCGACTTTCGAAATAGGGCCTTTCTTAGTGGAGACCCACACCCAGCCTGACCATCCCTCTAACATGACAGGGAGTTTTTAGTGGTTAGGGGAAAAAGAGATGGTAATTGCTTAATCAGGACAGGATTTATAAATAGTGATAAACAGACATTTACTCTCTTAGGATCCTTTGCCTTTTCCTAGCTCCCTCTCTCAATAGGGGTCATACTTTGAGGTCGGCACAATGGAGGAAGGACTACATAACATCAGCCAATCACATATAACTTGCAAAGTGGACGACGGTCCTTGCAGTTGACCACCATTGCTTCTGTGGCCACCTTTCAGCCCAATAACTTTATAGTCATCAATTCTAATCAGAAATCAGAAAATAAACTGCCCCATTTTTAACCACAACATAAGTCTGACTGCAACCTTAATGTAGAAGTCAGTGAAAATAGAATCTGTTTTTTTATAAAACCAATGGGACACCATACCTTGTGGCCTGGGTCCCAGTCTGCAACCTCCTGGATTTTGGGGTATGTAAGCAATAGGATGCCTCGTGGTCAGGTCTTGGTCTGCCCAGCCCTGAGAGTGGGGTGTTCAAGTTGTTGATGATTGATGGAGGATGCTAAGGACAAAGGATTTTTGGTGCCACCTGTCTAAGCCAAAATTCATAGAACTAGCATCAATTCAAGTTGACCTTCCAATCGAAAATGTATGCCCCCTGTTGAATTTCCTGAAAGTGTGACTATCTTAATGGTGAATAAGTGAGACCTCAGCCCGTTTATATTATATTGACATTTGGTCTATTTTTGTTGATATGGTTGCATGTGTCTTTTTAATTGATAGTTGCAAGTCTTTTTAAGCAAAAAGTTACTGTTTCACTTGCATTTTTCTTCGTTAGATTTTACAAATGGTACACAAATACTAAACATTAACTGAGATGGATAGGAAAAGTTTCTTTGCCACGATTTCTGTTTGCACGGTTTAAATATGCTTCTCTATAATTCAACTAGGTTTTGATAAGAAGTACAATTCCACCTTTCGCTCTTGCTCTCACTCACTCTTTGAAATTTTTATACTTATTGGGCCTCGGCCGTAATTCCCGTTTAGAAGGTTGTGGCACGTAAGTGTCCAGATTTAAGCTCGACAGCAGGGAGTGCACAGGGGGTGCACTCCCCGCTACAGTGGCGGCTGTACAGACCTCGGGAGGCCTTAAGGCACCTGTAGGTCTGGATCTGGCCCATTGTGCCAAACATACCACACATACCACATATACACATATTTTTATGATAAAAAAAGTTATATTTATGTATAGCATATAGAATACTTTATGAAACACCTATACATATAATATAATATATATAATGATTATATATTATGATTATATAATTGTAAATACACATATTTATTTGCTTAAATTGCGATAATCCTTTAATAGACATTACTTAAAATATTTGTTTTAAAAAAAAAAAAATGAAACAGTAAAGTTTATGTCATTTTTATTGATGTTTTATTTATGATTATTTTTTATTTGTTTTACTTATTATTGATTCTTTAATTTGGCACCAATGAAGCTAAGTGATTTGTTGTTTTCAAGATAACTTGTTCTTTAATTTCACCAAAGCGTTTTTCATTTCTTGGTTTTTGAGACTGTAGATAACAGGATTCAGGATAGGCACTAATATAGCATATAGCAGAGCAATGAACTTGTCCTGTTTTGGAATATAGCTTGTTGTAGGTCTCATGTACAAACAGATTATAGTCCCGTAAAATATGACGACACAAGTTAGGTGGGAGGAGCAGGTAGAAAATGCCTTTTGTCGACCTTCTTTTGATTTTATCTTAATTATGGTGGAAATAATAAATATATATGAGATTAACGTAAGCATAAATGCAGAAGCTAATATTAGTGCCCCTTCCAGGTAATTGATCATTTCCACTTCTGCTGTGTCACTGCAGGAGATCTTCAGCAGAGGGATAACGTCACAGAAGAAATGGTCAATTATGTGGGAGGAGCAAAACGATAGTCTAGATATTAAGACAGCATGTCCACTTGTGTCAATGAAACCTATAGACCAGGCAATGGCTGCAAGAACAGCCGACTTCCTCATGCTCATAAGAACCACATAATGCAGAGGGTGACAGATAGCCACATAACGGTCATATGCCATGGCTGACAGCAATAGAACTTCAGTACAAGCCATAGATAAAAATAAATACATTTGATATATACATCCCCAAAATGAAATTGTGTGGTTTTTTGTGATGACTGAGTTTAGCAGTTTAGGCAAAATACTTGAAGTATAAACAATGTCAGTTACAGAGAGGTTCATCAGGAACATGTACATTGGAGTATGTAGCTTGGAATTCATACAAATCACAGCAAAGATGCTGGTGTTTCCAAAGATAATTATCATGTAGATGAGCAGAAAGGTTATAAAGACTGGAAGGCGAAGCTCCGGGGCATCAGATAAACCTTTAATCAAGAACTCAATTACAGTGGAATAAAGTGCAGTTTCATTTTGATATATGACCATTTCTAGATGGAAAATAGAAAACAAAACAAAATACTTTTGTAAACATTTTTGACAGTTGTGTTATTTTCTCTTGTCAGTGTTCTTATTGTATCAAAAATAAAGGTATTTTTACTCAAAAAGGGCCCAACCCAGATGCGAGCGTACACCAGCTGACATGACGGTTCTCTGTGTGATTTGCTACTGCACATCATCAGAGCTGAAGTGTGCGCAGTCATGGCTGATTCAGAGCTTGCACTGTGGCGGTTTGTGTTCTGAGGCGCGTGCTGAGGGAGAAAAGGCATGGAAGGACGTAGTCATTTTAGAGTAACGCGCGTGACCAAGCAAGTGCATCTGATCCAGAACTACGCATAAGACCGCATATACACAATCTACGTATCGAAATGATACATAGATTAGGTACAATAGCTACTACGCATGCGCAGTAGCTATCTTTCAACAAATTACGGCCGTCTATGGAAGATGGCCGTAGTTCTGGATCCGGGCCCAGATCTGAACATAGGCGTAAAAAAGAACATCAAAACAAAACAGGTTGGTTCCCAAACCTGTCCTCAAGGCTCCCCAACAGTACATGTTTTCCAGATCTCCTTGCTGGAGCACAGGTGTGTTCATTATTGACTGTTTAAAAGATCAGCAGGTGGTATAATTATATCCCTTGTTCTGCAGGGGATGCACTGTTGGGGAGCCTTGAGGACTGGTTTGGGAACCTAGGCACTAGAACGATTATCAGTCCCAGCAGGGGGTGGTCCGATAAACGGGACGATTTCCCTCTAGGGATTTGTCCCATTATTGCCACCATACACCTCCTCCGCTGGGACCGATAATCCTAGCAGAAGAGGGGGGGGGAACAGAGCTCTTGGTGCTGCTGTATATCTATGTACAAAGCTGCTCTGACAGCTCTGAAGTATACCTTTAAAGCTGTCCGAGCAGCATAGTACATAGATATGCAGCAGCGCCTATTGCAGGGAGTAGTACAGACAAGGAGCCGAAGCCTTGTTTCACACAAGTCCAGGGAGCCGACCTTCACCAACCAATTACAACGCATTACAAAGGGTCAGGAATTGCTCCCAGTGTGTGTACATGTGTGAAATAAATTCTACCTGCTGTAAGAAACTTTTTTTTCATGTTTTTATTAAAAATGCTAAATATTATTTGCAATTATTTTGTGACATTTACATTGTGACAAAGGTGCTTGCATTCATAAAAACCTCCATTTACATTCAGCATTACACTGTGCCACCCTATTCATGGGCAATGTATTTGGGCACCTATCTGCCATTAATACTTGTAATCCAAAGGCACCGTTGTGTGTGCTATTGGATGGCATTACTTTCACAAATGCACAATGTGTTCCGCTTTCCGCTCACCTATGGATCGAGCCCAGAAAGTTTTAAATTCATGCACTTGTCCCATTGTAGTAAAATGTGTACTGTCATGGCCCCAGTTCCTTATATGCCTCCACTGTATTGCCCCCACTCCTGCTTAGTCTTAACTGTGGTGTCGGAAGAAAAAGAGTCCCTGAGCCATGTAATCACCTGATTGGGCTGCTGAAAAGGTACTAAAATGAACCCCCGAGTAAGGACAATTAAAAGAAGACTCCAGTTATGTGTGGGTAACTCATGCCCTCCTCTGGCAAATGTGCATTGCGATCGTCAGCCTATCATAAGTGTGAAATGCATTTGCTAAATCAAAAACTAATTCATATAAAGATTATTTTATTTCCTTGGTTTCTGTTAAAGCAGACTACCCCCCTGCCTTTCATACACCTGTCTGCATTTACCTATAAAGTGATCAGAGCAACTTCCGTTTTGTGTGTATACTGTTTGGGAGCTTTTCTGGGAGCAGCAGCTGAGAGGGGGAGTTGTTCCACAGCAGCTATTTTGGAGGCTTTAAGGGAGGTCTCCTGATGTAAGTTTGGCTCTCAATTTAAAAACATATATATATGACCCAACATTGGGACTCTCATTGTTAGAGTTAGGACCACCACATGCAGAAAGGCCTTGACAGTGGCTGGTGGCTTATCACATATTTGCAAATATGTGTAACGGACATTTCTGTGTTTTATGTCATAGATAGATGGTATAGACTGTTACTGGTTAATGGCAGTGTTGCTGGGGCATTTATTTCCTTTGTTTCTGTTAAACCATATTACCCCCCTGCCTTTCATTCACCTGCTTGCATTAACCTATAAATTGATCTGAGCAGCTTCCATATTGTGTATTCTAAATAAAGATAATGCTACAGTCAATTTACTTTATTTAAATTAGTTTTGCTTATGAGCAAAATGACCCCTGATGTTTGACGTTTGGCATTTTAGATCGCTCTCGTTGGAACATGTCCACTTTTTGTGTTTTACGCATGTGGGCACTATGATCATGATATAATCCAGCATTTTGCATTTTTTGGGTTCCGACATGTCCCGACAACTGGGCCAGGTTGCGATCACAAGGGGAGAGGTGATATGATATCAGATCTCAGCTGGCATGGTTTTTACCATTAGAAGTCTGGATAATATACTATGGTTTGTTGCAGAGTTGTAGCTAAAAAATTTTGTGCCAATGGCACCCCTGATCCTGGATTTTAAACTAATATAAAATTAAATATTAACTAATTGGTGCTCCCCCTAAGTTTTGCACCCAACCGCACGCCCCTAGCTATGGCCCTGGATTGTTGTATTAAGTACAGTATTTGGAACATTTTCAGACCCCTGCACATTTTCCGTACGTGTGGGGGTGTGGATCACCGTACGTGTTGGGGTGTCTAAATTTCCTGCCTACATACACAAGACTACATTTCAAATTAGACATATAATATGCTGAATTGTTTAATGAAATTCATTTCGATAGCAATGAAAAGTTTATTAACATATTAGCATATCTTGCAATTAACAGGTTTTTTTGTGTTGTTTTTTTGTAAATGCCAACAAAACTTACCTATTATTATAACAGATGATCCCAACACACTTTTTATACAGATATTATATTATGTGTATTCACAATCAAGCATGGGAAGTCCTATGCAATGTCTGAATCTAGGAAGGAAAGTAAGAAAAGTTAGTGATACGGATAATAAATAATTAGTCCTACACCCAGTTAATATAAGCAGGCACAGTATAATCTTCTTCTATTACTATGATAAACACTTCTCACCATTTTAACAGACATGGATCATTTTTAAATGTTTTTAAAGTACTGTAAACAGGGCCGGCACAACCCGCTCCGTGAGGCGCTGCATCCCGGCGCCATGCTGGATAAGCGCCGGACATCCCCCCGCTCCCCACTTTACAGATTGGCAGCGTTCATACAGTTCATGCATAAACGCTGCCAATCTGTATTGTGGGGAGCGGAAGGAATATATGTCCCTGCTCCCTGCTATACAGATTGGCAGTATTCATACAGGAGTTTCCTGAGGGGGGCTGGAGGCACATAATGGGGAATACTGAGGGGGCTGGAGGTATATGATGGGGAATACTGAAGGGAGCTGGAGTCACATTATGGGGAATACTGAGGGGGGCTGGAGGCACATAATAGGGAATACTGAGGGGGGCTGGAGGCACATAATGGTGAATACTGAGGGGGGCTGGAGGCACATAATGGAGAATATTGAGGGTGGCTGGAGAAACATGATGGGGAATACTGGGGGGGGCTGGAGACATATGATGAGGAATGCTGAGGAGGGCTGGAGGCACATAATGGGGAATATTGAGGGGGAGGCTGGAGGCACATGATGGGGAATACTGGGGGGCCTCAGAGACATGATGGGGATACTGAGGGGGCTTCAGAGACATGATGGGGATATTGGGATGAAGAAGAGGAGGTTCCCAGCGTCGTGGCAACAGGAGAAGATCCAGAGAACCGGAGCAGACGCTTCAAGCAAGCGGAACCCAGAAGAACAAAGACTACCATGAATAAAAGAACGCTTTCCAAGATGATGACATCAAACGGTGAGTGCCCAAACCTTTTATTAATTTTATTACAACACACACTACATTACACTTAGATTAGGAGAGATGACCACCGGAGGTAAGTGCACACATTTAGGGAACATAATTAGTTAGGGAATATTTATATTTTACATGCATACTTTATTAAATGATTTAAGGGGTTAATGTATGTTTTGTGCTACGTGTATTTTTTTTTTTTTTAAACGTAAAGTAAAAAAATTATTTGCAAGATTTTAGAATAGAAACATAAAAAGTGACGGCAGATAAGAGCCACATGGCTCATTCAGTCTGCCCATTTGTTTTTTTAAAACTATACTGACCCTAGACCCTATTTGCCCTCAATTTAGTTTAAGATTTTACTTGTATTAGCCCGCAGAGCAATTTATTTACATATTCAGACGAGCACTGCACGACCTCTATCTATTCTCTATTTGAGACAGTTCTGGCATTCGACAACTGTGTGTACTGCACAGAGCAGTGGAATCTTCCATGGTGGTGTATGTTTCCAAGTATTACCTTCTAATTTATTGGTACTTAGCAGTCTTTACCAGATCGTACAAACAAAACAAACATTACCACGTGTGTAAGCAGAGGCGCTACCTCGCGCTAAAAGAACGAGTCTGTCACCCGCCTGCCAGCATCTCTATTACGGCAGCTACTGGCTGCATTCACTACAGATGAACTCATAAGGAGGAACTACTCATCTGCAAACGCTACTGGTAACGTACTGAACCACCTACCACTATTTAATTGGAAGAGTGTATTTTATACATCATTCACTCCCTTACAAATTTAAGGCTTCTTATGAACCTACAGGATTTTGCATGTGATAAAAACTTATTATAGCAAATATATTAAATAAATGCAGGAAAAGTGAAAAAATAAACATTTTACTTATAGTAAATATAATATTCAGGTAGTATAACCTGCATGTCAGAGATATTGACTAACAAGTTTAACATACCTGAACTTGTAAAATGTATAAATTTACATGGTTTAACTGCTAAATAAATACTGAAGTTTACCTTAAACAATATAATCTAAAATTCTAGTCTCATACAGCTATTATAACTATAACTATATTTACAAGGAAAATAGATTACTTTTAAGGGTTATTGTGGAACCACAAACTTCAATTTGGATTTTAACATAAGAAAAGACAGAGGTAGTGTAAAAATGGGAATATTACATTATAATATATATCACTTATTTGAAACTTAAATGAATAATTAATGCAGAGAAAGAAAGAAAGAAAGAAAGAAAGAAAGAAAGAAAGAAAGAAAGAAAGAAAGAAAGAAAGAAAGAAAGAAAGAAAGAAAGAAAGAAAGAAATATACCTCAACATTAATAAATAATTGACGTGTGAAATAAAAAAAAAACCTATAACAACATAATAAACATTAACAATTAGTATTTCATATTCAGATGGAAAGGTAAAATCTCTATTAATGATTTGCAGATTCCATGGTGCTGTAACAATTTTGTGTTGTCACAAAATATAAATGATAACACGTATTTATGATTTTTTTATTTGATAATTTAAATAAATGAATTAAAAAGATTGTGATCATTTTTTGAAGATTTAAATAATTATTAGTGAATCAAAATTATTCCTGATGTCAGTGATCATTAAATAGTTTTAATTTAAAATAGGAAAATAACATTTTAATGTACAGTTTAAAATTCTAAATAAAATGAGAGAGAGAGAGAGAGAGAGAGAGAGAGATATGAGATCAGGTGTTTCCTAAACAAGGGGAACAGGGATTCACTAAAAGCACATTAGCTTCAACCTTTAAAAAAAGCATAATGTAAAACATTGGTTTTGAAATGTATTCCTTAACCCAAATCTGATCTATAATGCCTACCAGTTCTTGTCCTGAATCCAAGTGATTTAATCAATCATCAAATAGTATCTGCCTCTTCATCATCATCATGGTGAAGACTCAGACAGTTGCCACTTACTGTGTTTATATTGTATGCAACAGCTGTTTAATACCCAAAGGGATTTAAATATGCAACATTCTCTTCTGATGTAATAAACTTACTCCCATGCCAACTCTTTAATTAGTTGCACTAGTTTCACACAACTTTTATAAAAGTTTGTTTTAGACTAGTTAAAATGTTAGTTCACAAGATTAGACTATGTTTGCTTTTTAAAATTAATTGTAATTAATTACATACATTGACTCTGCAAAAAGTAAATAGCACTAGGCAGTTATAAGGAATTGTTTCATGTAGAGCCATTATACTGAAAAGTGCAATCTAAAATACACTTTTTAAAATAAAATAAAATAAAATAAATGTAATAAAGCAAACAAAAATGTTATTATTCACTCCAACATAGTTCAGCACTGCTGAATGCGTCCCACTTTAATCACTGTGTAATTGTATTACCAAGTAAGGCAACTGCATAAACTACCAACTCACTGTAAAATCAGGTGTTTTCAAGGCTGTTATTAAGTTAGTTTGGTAAGAAACACTAAACCTGGCCATACACTAGAGCGATTATCGGGCCGATCCTTCAATTATCGCGTAAGGGCCCGAATTATCACACAAGTGTAAGGTAACGATTTTTCGGACGAGAATCCGATAATCGTCCAAAAAGGGCTTCTGAGCGATTATTTGGTCTTTTGACATGTTTGATGTAAAACAATAAAAAGCACAAGATTTTTTAAAAAATCGCATAGTATATGGCCATTTCACGATAATTGTTAGATCTTCGGCGATAAATTTATGGTGAAGTAGAAGCGTGCTTATGCAAATGAACTGGGACATTTCATGCAGCGTCAAGACCTGTGGGACATGGATTTGTGGGAGTGAACTATAACATATTTGCCACTTTTCTCTGTTTCTGCTGGGTTAAAATAACCATAAAAAAGTTATAGGTAACGCACTGGAGAGTTCAATAAAAAAATAATTGTGGGTGCGATTCAAGGTTCATAAAGGTAAACATATAAATAGAAAAAATGCCCCACAAACTAATTAGAGTCCGGAGCCTGTCCCTGTCAAATGACTAGCGGCCTCACGGCCCGCACTTCCCCCGTTTCGGGTCCGTACCTTACCCTACACTGACTTGCAAGGGACAGATATTAGGTCTCTTAAAGGAGTAGTATCATCAAATTTATATATAATTATTAATCCTGAAAATAGGAAAAATAAATCCGCAGCTTCAATACTCCCTCATAATTAAAAACAAATGAGTCAAGGTGTAACCAGGGTAATATACCTGAAGATGTTATTATAACCAAATATAAGTGGACATGTGCAGAAGAGTTATCATTATCTATACACCACCCAAGTTATATCCCAAGTCAAATTATAAGTCAAATTATATCATTGATATATCTCATACTCTAAGGTGCCTGAGATGTATTAATACCTCAAGTATGGCATGTTATATCATTATATTACAAATAAGGTACATAGGAAATATACTCGTTAAGACCCTTTGGATAAAGAGAATCAAGTTGAAAAATCCAACGTGTCTCCCGCTGCAGTAGCTTTTCATCTAAATCTCCTCCACGCAAATCCAAAGTTACCCTTTCAATGATGAACGCTGATAATCCCTTAGGATCAGCATTGTGGAATCTTAGGAAATGACAAGCTACTGGGGAAATTTGTTTATACCTAGCTAGATCAGTATGGCAATTTCTTATAGAACCTATGTGTTCCAATAGCCTTATCTTAAATTTCCTCTTCGTCTTGCCCACATACTTCTGTTGGCAAGGACACGTGAGACAGTAAATTACCTGGGTGGTGTCACACGTCATGCATGGCAAAATTTTATGCACTTCTCCAAATCTAGTTATTACTTCTAAGGTCTGAATCATATGTCCACACGCACGACATCTACCACAGGGATGTGAACCACGTGCTGATGATTTAATAAGAGGTATAGCCTGAAAGAAACTTGAAACTAGATTGTCTCTAAGAGTAGGTGCTTTTCTCCAAGTAACATCCACCACATCAGATAGAATTTCATGAAGGTCCCTGTCAGCCTTCAAGATATGTAGATGTTTGTTAAGAATCTTCTTGATATTCATTGATTCTCGATTATAGTTCCCAATAAATCTCACTTTATTTTGCTTTTTGATGTTCCTGTATCTGGGGAGAATAAGCTGCTCTCGATCCTTACCTAGGGCATTCTGATAAGCCCTACGTAAGAGACTTTTGTTATATCCCCTTGCTAGCAATCTACACTGAAGTTATTTGGCTCTCACTTTAAAGATAGGAATGGTTGAACAATTCCTTCGTGGACCGTGGACCGTTTCCAAATTGAAAAAGATTTAAATCTCTTTGCTAGGAAACTGGCATTGCGAAAAATGTTCAAATCCGACCAGGAACCGAGGATGGGCCCCCCTTTGGTGGGGGACTCCTCTTCGAGTCCACAGTTGGATAGTGACGATATGGAGGCTCTGAGGACACTAGAGGACCTGGCAGGTTCTAATACAACTACACCTAAGTCCCTAGTCCCCAAGTCTAAATTTTATCCGGACATCTCCAAATATCCCTTTATATTAACATATAAGGAATTAGTCTCACATGATTTAGATCTCTTATATTCTAACTCTAAGACACAGTCAAGACAGTATAATATGTCTAAGGATGAGTCTATAGCATTACAGGAATTACGTGATTGGCACGATCTTCAAGTCAAGCCCTCCGATAAAGGGGGCAACGTAGTCCTCTGGACGACCGAGGACTACGTAAAAGAGGCTAAACGCCAACTGGCTGATGAATCATGCTATTTAAAGTTACAGTTTAACCCTACTGACAATTTTAAAAAGTTTTATGAAAATCTAATTAACAGGGCCTTTCAGGATGGTCTGATTTCCTCCAAAGAAAGAACATTTTTGGACTGCCCAAATCCCAAGACAGCCACGCTATACCTCCTACCTAAAGTGCACAAAAATCGAACGTCGCCACCAGGTAGGCCTATTGTGTCGGGTAGGGGGTGTCTATCAGAGAAGGCAAGCAAATTTCTGGATCATTACCTTCGCCCTTTTGTCTATAGCCTTCCCTCTTATTTGAGGGACACCATGGACCTTCTGTCAAAACTTAATGATGTTGAAGTATTACGATGTCATAGACCTTTAATATGATGTTGTAATCCTGTATTATGATGTATAAAGATCTGTATTATGATGTCATAGACCTTTAATATGATGTTGTAATCCTGTATTATGATGCCATCCTCTATTTGGGGTGGTGGGAGCGTACGGTTGTCTTTACCAAAGCCCATGAGGAATATACCATCCATGTCCTCATGTGGCTTCGGTACATTGATGATATTTTCATCCTATGGCAAGGTGACCCCTCCCTGCTACATTCCTTTGTTGCAATTTTGAATGACAAGCCTCATAATTTGAAGTTGACCCTGGAAATGTCACCTAATAACATCAATTTTCTTGATGTTACAATTAGAATTGATCAGTCGGGTAAAATTGTTACTGATTTGTTCCGTAAAGATACGGCGACCAATAGTATTCTGCACAGCAGTAGTTTCCATCCTCAAAATACTATTAATGCCATCCCCAATGGGGAAAATTTAAGGCTACGAAGGAATTGTTCAACCATTCCTATCTTTAAAGTGAGAGCCAAAGAACTTCAGTGTAGATTGCTAGCAAGGGGATATAACAAAAGTCTCTTACGTAGGGCTTATCAGAATGCCCTAGGTAAGGATCGAGAGCAGCTTATTCTCCCCAGATACAGGAACATCAAAAAGCAAAATAAAGTGAGATTTATTGGGAACTATAATCGAGAATCAATGAATATCAAGAAGATTCTTAACAAACATCTACATATCTTGAAGGCTGACAGGGACCTTCATGAAATTCTATCTGATGTGGTGGATGTTACTTGGAGAAAAGCACCTACTCTTAGAGACAATCTAGTTTCAAGTTTCTTTCAGGCTATACCTCTTATTAAATCATCAGCACGTGGTTCACATCCCTGTGGTAGATGTCGTGCGTGTGGACATATGATTCAGACCTTAGAAGTAATAACTAGATTTGGAGAAGTGCATAAAATTTTGCCATGCATGACGTGTGACACCACCCAGGTAATTTACTGTCTCACGTGTCCTTGCCAACAGAAGTATGTGGGCAAGACGAAGAGGAAATTTAAGATAAGGCTATTGGAACACATAGGTTCTATAAGAAATTGCCATACTGATCTAGCTAGGTATAAACAAATTTCCCCAGTAGCTTGTCATTTCCTAAGATTCCACAATGCTGATCCTAAGGGATTATCAGCGTTCATCATTGAAAGGGTAACTTTGGATTTGCGTGGAGGAGATTTAGATGAAAAGCTACTGCAGCGGGAGACACGTTGGATTTTTCAACTTGATTCTCTTTATCCAAAGGGTCTTAACGAGTATATTTCCTATGTACCTTATTTGTAATATAATGATATAACATGCCATACTTGAGGTATTAATACATCTCAGGCACCTTAGAGTATGAGATATATCAATGATATAATTTGACTTATAATTTGACTTGGGATATAACTTGGGTGGTGTATAGATAATGATAACTCTTCTGCACATGTCCACTTATATTTGGTTATAATAACATCTTCAGGTATATTACCCTGGTTACACCTTGACTCATTTGTTTTTAATTATGAGGGAGTATTGAAGCTGCGGATTTATTTTTCCTATTTTCAGGATTAATAATTATATATAAATTTGATGATACTACTCCTTTAAGAGACCTAATATCTGTCCCTTATACTGATTGAGACATATCTTATAATCCATATAATCATGTATTATATAATCAGTGCCTTCTCTTAATGTATGAGACCAGTATCTTTCCCTCTATTATGTAAATATATACACTATCACTTTAAGAGATCCTATAATTGCCTCTAGAGTTGATGCATGGGTTGCAATATATTATTTTTTTGGTAATATTCAAATGTTTATTGATAATATTATTTAGAACTGCCTATCAATTTATTTACTCGATTTCTGATTTTAATTTGATTATGTTTCACTTGCTGTTTTTAGACAAACTGTTTGTCTTTTTCACTGCAGGCGCACCAGGTGTAATAATCTTGTTCTGATTGGACAGCTGACATATTTAAACCTTCTGCCTGGACTTACCTGCATGCATTCTGTTCTTTTGATAAAGATCTGCACGAAACGGGTGTCAAGAACTCTTACTTCACGGCGTCCCTAGTGCACCGGGACTCTGCCACTTTAAATCATCCACACAGCCTCACGTTGCAAGTCAGTGTAGGGTAAGGTACGGACCCGAAACGGGGGAAGTGCGGGCCGTGAGGCCGCTAGTCATTTGACAGGGACAGGCTCCGGACTCTAATTAGTTTGTGGGGCTGTGATTCTTACAGCGTTCCTGTGATCTTACAACCTGATGTTGGCTAAGTAAACCTGTTATTTCTGTTGTCACTGTGACATTTTGATTCAAATGACTCATACCTTACCCAGTATTATACTGATATTGTGTTGCTATGTTTATATGATCCTACTATTGCTTCATGATAACAAGATACTTTAATTACATGTGGATGGTTTTTTTTATATATGTGAATATTCGTATGCATCTTTGAATATTATTCTTAATGAATTAAAATAAAATTATTATGTTTTAGCAACAGCAAGTGTGGTGTGCATTTAAAGAGTTCTACTTATTGGACTGTCTTTATGCCAGCCCATTTTTTCTATTTAAAATAACCATAGAATGGCCTAAGATTCCAAGACCTTTCGTATTTGCATCCATCACGGCACCAAAGAACAAAGAGCTAGCTACAACAGGAAGTTATATTTATACTTCCTATCATCTACATCAGTCAACCCCACATGCTAACGACTGCCCTTTATTTAAATTTGTAAATAAAATCCGACGATAAAATAAAATTATCCCACTGTGTATGGGCAAAAGCGATATTTTGCAGCCGACGAAAGTAGACCTAAAATCTACGTTTTTTTTTTAACGTTTGCACGATTATTGTATGAAACAAATGTGATGTATGGTGCCGATATTATTTGGGACTCTAGCGGAAAAATCGGCAAGATTATTGGCAAATTCATGCGATTTTCAATTTTTGCTCTAGTGTATGGCCAGCTAAAGTGTTATTTCTGTATGCAATGTTGTTCTATTCTCTTAAGAAAACTTAAATAAAATTGTTATGTTTTAATCATCATATACTTTAGCCATTACGACTGGTGCTCTACCATAGGTATTTCTTTCTTTCTTTATTCCTGTTTTGATTATATATATATATATAT
>WWET01000856.1:443626-469232 GCA_011038615.1 Limnodynastes dumerilii | reverse complement strand
CAACTTTTGCCAACGTAACCGCAGTGATCCGCACACGTACGTATGGGTAACACGAATTTACGCAGCTAAGCACGCCCATACTGTACACTTTAAATACAACCCCCCGCCTACTTAACGTATTTCAGACGTATTTTGAAGTAACGTAAAATTGGCACGCCCACACGTAAGTATTTACGTGACAAATACATGAATGGCCCATACGTTCACAATTACGCTACGCTACTGAGCGTATTTTCTATGCTGCGCATGCGCAGTACTTACAAATAGGCGATTTTACGTCTCCGCCACGCGTAAATTCACTCACAAGCGTTGTTCTGGATCAGGCCCAATGTACCTTATTCTCACCTAAGTAAGTGTGGAATCTACGTTCGTATTTATATGATCATTTAAACTGTGCATTCAGAGCCCAAATATACACATGGAAACCCTGGCCGACTGATTCATGTACACGGACGTCAGACTTAGGACTGATGCACACATCAGCATGGAATGAGTCCCGCATGCGAGGCTAGAGGGGCAAGACTTTTAATGCAAATGAGCTGCACACGGGCTACTAATGTACAGTATGGGCGTGCCAACAGAGTTAGGACTGATTCACAGGTAGGATTGCCCCTATAAACTAACATACGCACAGGAAAATGTATGTGTGTTTATAAAATAAACAAATAAAGGCTGGTTATTAGACTCTAATGCTGATTTCACATTTTGTGCTAGACTTTTACCATGTAAAGTTGCTATTTTTTGTGCCTAGCTTGAGAATTTTTTTTTTTTTTCAAACTAATGACCTTACATTTTTAAAACAAACACAATTACATTTACATATATATAACTATAGTGGTTGTTTATTTTTGGTTTTTATTTTTTTAATTATTGTTTTGCAAATATTTTATGAATCTTCCTATATGTAGTGGATCATTAATTTTGTAACTTCATATTGTATTTTTGTAAAGTATGTCATGTTTAATTTCAATGCTTGTTTTATTTTTTATGCTTATTTTTATTACAAATGTTAATGACAGTATTGATGTTTTTAGAAAGCTATTTTTTTTTTACATTTTGATTTATTTCTTTTCCAGAGCCTAATCAGTGCGTTTAGTTACGTATCTTTGATTCATAAGCACTTTTAAGCACCATTACGCACGACTGATTCACAGCTTATAAAGTCTGCACGTGCCTAATTATACGCAGGATAGACTTACGTCCTTACTTTGCACTCCCGACACAGGGGGAGCGGTTAATCAGTTTCTTTCTTTTCTATGAATCGGTGTTGCAGATTTTTCACGTGCGTATATTTCGGTAAGTTTGCAATTTTACTCTTAAGTATGAATATGGGCCAATGTAGCTGATTAATCAATGTGTCTACAAAATGAATCATAAAGTGTGCATTTAATATAACGGTCAATAAAACTCTGAGTATAAACCATCCTAATTTTATCAATATATTATATCAATCATTTAGAATAAAATTCTACTTTATTAATAATGGTACAGGTAAACATGGATTGTCATCTTTACATACAATAAAATAGTGGCATACAACTAACTAAGGGCTTAGATTATAACACTTCTATTTGCAATGTACCACTCTAGTGCTATCTTTCTAAGATCTTTATCTTTCCTACACTGCTAGAATGATGTTAATCCCGTCTCTCTTTTCTACCTTAAGGACAATACATTAATTCATTCACACTGTGCTGGCCCTGTGAACTATCTGGACCATAAGTATTATAATGGTTTGCATCACCACATATACATTTTATTGAGATCACCTATGGGATTGCCTTCAAGACTTCTCCCGTGCTGCCTTCCTCCTCCCCCGGAACTCTCTGACCCACTCAGACTATTCACCAGTCTGCGAAGCTTCAAATTTGACTTTAGAGCACAGCTCTTGATTAATGCCTAACAGCCCTCCATGTCCTCACAACTGCTGCATTACTTTTTACTGTTAAATCTTGTTTGTACCTTACTTATTCTCTCATATTTTTCACGCTTTTTACAATCCCTTTGTTTCCAAGCGGTCAGAAAGTAAATAGACCGATTTTGCAATCTTTGAACGTGCTTGCATTAGCGCAACCCTATCGTAACACGTGATCTAGACTTCTGACAAATGACACCTTCAACAACTTCCAACAGGAGGGTCTAGTTGCACTCTCTAGTGGGCAGGGCAAAGTACTGTAATATACAGTATAGGAGTGATGTTGTCGGGAGTCCATTCATGCGAATGGAAAGGTTAGCAGTGAGGTTGCACGGATATGTGGATGCAATGATCAAAAGATAACGGATTATTCCTGCACACAGTATGTTCCGAACACAGCAAAATCTGATCTTTGGATCTGGTCTTATAATTAAGATACATAAATAAAAAATTACTACAACTGAGGCTCCTGACGTCTCCCACCATGTTAGGAAACTGGGGCCTGAGTAAGTACAGGAGGTTAAAGGAATGTGACTGATACGGGGCCCTTAGGAGAGTTATGTGGTTGCAGGTCCAAGGGGGCATATTTCGAACATGATAAAGTCACCAGCTGAATAACAACTGTATCATTGTTTGAAATAGACTGAAATGTTCTATTTCTCGGTTCCCAATAGCGTGAGACAGTGGCGGAGATTAAGTAGTGAATCATTGTAATGATTATGAACAGATCTAGGAGAAAACCCACTTTCCTATATATACTGCCTTCATATTTTGCTACTTCTCTAGAAAAACAAATATAGGATTTTTAGCAATTATATTATTGTGTTTGAAATAATGTAGGCAAATTTGCAATAACTTCAACCTTTTTGATATCACATTTACATTTTTACATTGTACTATTAAATATATTGCATGTTTACAGCAATATAATAGTTTAACATTTTATTTCACAGTTAAAATGTAAAATCTGGGTTTAGGCACAGAGGAACACATTTTTATTCAATGTTTAGGGAAAATGGCGATAGGATTTTGCTAATTCATTTTTAAAGAACTCCGTTCGGTCAAATACTTTGGTGCTTTTAATTTGAGAAACTGCAAATTCTCTGAAACAAAATACAGTTGGTGTAGGAACTTTTGAGTGCAATGAGATTAGATTTCATTCCATATTATCTGAGGTTCCATAAGCACAAATTTGTAACAGTTTCAGTCACATGAATTTCAAAGCACAAACTTCATTATAAGCCCATACGTGGCGCGTTCTTGCATGTCCACCTCTGCAAAATAATAGTAAAAAGTCCTAAAAGCTTAAAGGATCATGTTTTACAAGAAGGTCATCCCAAGGTTATTAATTCTTTGACTGTGTTGCATGGCACAGTATAAAAAAAAAGTCTACAAGTGTATGAATGCTGATGTCCAAGTTGAAGGACACAAGGTTATTTTCAGATGCTTTGTCAAGTCTGTGTACCAACTTTCATTACACAAGAGAATTTATTTACGCACTAATGTCATCTAAAATAAAAAAAACGAAGAGTGTTTCGATGGAATTGAAATATAGTTTCCTGACAACACCTGTCTTGTTTCCACAAATCAATGAAACAGTTGATATTGTCCTATGCATTTGTAATGTTATTAGGAAACATTGATTAAGAGTGTTCAAAATTCTGTATTCAAGGCAATTTATTTTATATGTAATTAAAATGTGACTTAACAGCACACAATAAATAATAAAAATTAGCCTATGATTCTATTACATTTTTGAATGCATCTCTTCTCTGTGTTTTTACTTATTGAGACATAATTATCTATTTTCTGGTTCTAAATCCCTATGTTTTATAAATTATGATTCCATCTGACAAATGACTGCAGCATAGTTATATAAGTCAAGCCACATTTAAAACAGTAAGATTATGCCATAGTTTCGTATCCTAATTTTATGCAGTAATATAGAGTTGTTATCAATCTCTTATATTCTGTTTTTGGTATACTGGTTCCCAATAGACACACTATTTATAACCATTTCATGAAATTTGGCTATGTACAGCTCTTGTAAGAGTTCACCACTCAATAAGGAGGACGTCTTGGCCATTTCCAATCCTATATTGCAGATCTGGCCAACCTGTGGCTCTCCAGGTGTTGTAAAACTATGGCTCCCAGCATGCTTTATCTGCATAGGCATAGCTGATACATGATAATGCATGCTGGGAGTTGTGATTTCACAACACCTGGAGATCCATGGGAGGTTGACCAGACCAAGCTATATTTGATCAGTTATGGATTTATTGGTGGGTATAGAATAACTGTTCTGTGGCAAGCCAACCATCAAACTTTGAGAATACTCTGTTATAAAGAGTGATACATATACGCAGGTCTATAATAACGAAATGCAAATCAACATTGTGAACTGTATCATGGCATGCAGATCACTCAATATGGGGGAATATGTTTCAATATCCACTAAATGGAGATTGCGTACTGTGTTTTTTATTGTAAATAATTTTCTTCTCTGTAGAGTTAAGGACTAAAGTAGGCACAATGGGCCAGATACAGACCTAAGTGCAGTTTAAGAGCGACCTCATAGCGTATTTACGTGATGGTAAGTATAACGCACTCCCCTGGGAACTCCCCTTGGACGCACGTAATTTACTTAATTTACGAGTACCAAACCCTACCTTAGCTTTTCCTTGCATAAGTACGGTCGTATGTAATGGATTGTCGCACCCAACCCAGCCCATACTGTATAATTTAAACCTAATTTAATTCTACCTCTGCCTATAATGCGTTTTTCTGTCTGTCATAGGGATGGCCCGCCTCTTCGCTTGTAGTTACGTGGAAGGTACACACAATCAGTTATGATGCCTAACATCTGCCGTGTACATGTGCAGTCCATACAAATAGTCGAAATTACGCATGAAGCAAGCATAAATATACTCTCGTACTGAACTCAGGATCTGGCCCAATATGCCATAATCAAACAAATCAGTGTATAGTCAGCTAATAGGATGGCTTAGAATTGCCACTGGGTCAGTGCAGTTAGGGTTAGCATAGGACGGTAGGAGGATAACCCTTGATTATTGGTAGTGTGTGCACCATGTAAAAAATGGGCAGTCCTCAACAAATTCAAAACCAACTACATTCTAACCATCATAACGTTCCGATTGCCGGGGTTATTACCTATAGCTAACTTTACAGTTGTTTGAGATTGACCTTTTAACTCTTTATGATTGATGCTTTGCAACACTTTAATACAGTGCTTTTTTTGTAAGAAAAAAGGTGCCGGAACTCACATCAACTCAGGCGCGACCTATCACAAGCCGAGCAGCGCCACAAGCCGAGCAGTGCAACCACACGACCAAGCACCACCAGTGTGGACAAAGTACGCATGCATCGGACTCGATACACAAGCAGCCCGCATGCACCATTTTAATGATTTTGCCGCCAAAACTTTTAAAACTTTTAAAACTTGGAAAATCCATTGAAAAAAGGTGCCAGAACTCTGTTCCGATGCATTCTATGACAAAAAAAGGTGCCAGAACTCTGTTCCGATGCATTCTATGACAAAAAAAGGTGCCAGAACTCTGTTCCGGTGCGTTCTATGACAAAAAAACACCGCTTTAATCTACCAGATCAATGCATGGTGCTAATTAAACTTTGATTGCATCAGATCATGTACCTTCTATAACAAATGATGCTGTGTGTATGTAGGTTTGGCTATTGAACCTGAATTTATTATATTGCTGAAAAGTTAAGTTAAGTTAAATCATACTGTGTCACTTTTATTTCCATATCAATATACACATACATTCAGGTTTACTATATAAATATGAAAATGTTTGCACAAATAAAAAATGATGACAATAATTAAGAACTGTTAAAAACAAATGATCAAGATTTATTTATGATTTTCAGTTACATTATTAACTAAATTTATAAATACCTATTTCACTCTTAGACTTTCCAATAAACAGGTAAAGTATAATATTATAATATAATATAGTGTAATATAATATAATATAATATATATTAATATCCCCCCAAAAAAGATATTTTCCTGTCTGGCAACAATATTTTAAACTATGAACATAATAGCTTCAATGATGACATTTTTCTCTGCATATAAACTGTTTTTGTTATGAGTTGTAAGCTTCACAGTTAAAAAGCACTATATACGTCAAAGTTCATTGTGAAAGTCATTAATTTATACTGTTCATTAAAAACCTACAGTCAAATCTAGGTTTCTTTTCACACATCACATTTATTTTATCAGTTGTGTATGAATGTGACTATATAAATAATATTAGGTGTGATTTTTGAATTTATGTTATTCAATGGTATTAAGTTAAGTGAAATTTATTACGGGAAAAGGTCATTATTCTATTTTGAATTTCATGTTCACTAAAGAACTAAAAGAAATTTGTGAAAGCATTGGTTGAACAAATTGTAATTGTAATTTTTGGTTAAAGACTATTAAAGATGACTAATGGAAACACTGTATTAAAGAACAAGCTTCTCTATCTTATTTTAAATGACTTCTGTTTATTCTTATTCTTAAATTATTATCTCCCCCATTAAAAACATTCTTCATTCTTTCATAGAAGACAATGGACCAGCTCCAGAGTCTATAATGTTTTGCCACTTACGCACAATAGGTGCGTAAGTGGTCGGATTTGATTGGAGGGTGCATACCTTAATAACACTAGTGTGCCTAGCATCATACGGATGGGTATCCCACACTTGTGTAGATCAGCGGTCCTATAGACAACATGCTTTAGTTAAGGCAGGCTTAAGACAGCATAAGCTGCCATAAAGCCTGCACAAGAAAGGGGACAGGGGGGATTCACCGCCCTCTCTCTATCGAACGGATAGATTCCTGCACGTACAGAAAGCGTGCGGGAGTCTTGATTCGGTCCAATATGAGGATATTGTAACAATGTTAAGCTCTAAGGGTCAGATCCAGACCTACGTACATCAGTGATTTTATGCTAGCTGCTAGCGTAAAATTGTTCATTAGTACTTACTGCGCATGCGAGCAGCTGATGTTACGCCACGTAACTCAGAGAAAGGGTCAGTCACGTAACAACAGCGTAACTACGAATGAAGGGGCGTGCCAGCCATAAGACACCCGTAATTACGCTTCGGAGGCGGGGTGAGGCATTTAAATCGTACAGTATGGGCGTGTTTGGGCTCGTAAGTACGTGAGGCCTATACGTATGTCAGTACTTACGCTGTGTAAAGTTAAGGTAGGGCTTGGTAGGCGTAAACCGACCAAAATACGCACATGCAAGGGGAGTGCCTAGAAGGTACGCTAGCGTAAATACGCTACGCTATGTAATGTATTAAGCGTGTAGGTTTGGATCTACCCCTAAGTAAGTCTACTTACTGGAGTGAGGAACTTGTGGCATTCCAGATGTTGGGAAATTATTCCAAGTCCAAGTTCCTAAAACGTAGGCATATATATAATACTGGCAGATCCTTTAGGACTTGTAGTTTTACACAAAGTCTTAAAATTCCTACCCTCTAGGATCTAAGGTCACTGATACTAATGAAACGTCATGCTGCTCCACCAACTAGGTGCACAACTAATTCAATGTCTTAATACAACTGTCTGATTTTAGGACCTACAAAGCCTTTAGTGGCTTGATTTAAAAAAAAATTAAAGGTATGATCCATGACCATTATGTCATGTGCTCTAATCTTGAGAAGAAGACTCCAGTCTGTGCTACTCTGCCTTATTTTATGCTTGGGGATATCTTGGGGAACAGCATAATCTCAGTGGTGTTTGTCTATGACACATACCTAAGTTACCTATTTGCAGATTGGAGAATCAGGGCTATATATATATATATATATATATATATATATATATATAGTAATACCGGCACATTTGGGGGATACGGTTGATAGTCTGAGGGGTTGTGTTTCGAACATGATACAGCTGCCAGTTGAATGGCTGCTGTATCATTGTTTGGAAAGCTTGCAGAATAGAAATTTGCTATAGGAACGGGAACGTATTTCCTCATTCCCAATAGCTATTTTCTGCAGCAGTTGCGGTGGGTAGATTAGGGTTAGTGCAGCGACTGCAGTGGGTAAAAGGTTAAAGTTAGTGCTTAAGGGGTAGGTTATTGTTAAGCACCACAACCCTAACCCTAACCTTCCATTCCCGCAGTGGGTTACACTGTGGGCATGGAAGGTTAGGGTTAGGTTGTGGGGTATAGACGGTTAGGTTTAGGCTGCGGAGCATGGATGGTTAGGGTTAGGCGCATGGGTTTAGGGCTGAAGAAGGGGAGGGTTAGGGAAGGGTTAAGGGTAGGGTTAGATTAGACACTTACCTTACAGATGTATCTTTGTGACTCTACAAGTTGCATCACAACCACTGTCTAATATGCAGACTGCCGGCCATTGCATTCAGTTGTCTTTCGAAATAAATACCATCATACTGCAGATCTATACCCCCCCCCCCTTTGCATAATCCAAGTCTTAATACCTTAGCCAAAATCTTTCCCCATCCCTGAATGATAATGTTGCTGGGTAATGGCTGCTGACTTTATCAACTATCATGCACTTATTACAATTTTCTTCTTTTACTCACCTCTCCTCTGCTTCCCTTTATCATCTCCCCTCTCCTTCTCTTACCATTTACTCTTGCTGTTGGCTGCTTTCCTCAGATTTTGACCCACCACATACTTGAGGCAACATAACTGAGCACAAAGACATCACTCCTCTGCAATTTACCCCGGCCTAGCACAGGAGTTCACAGCAAAATAAGGTCCGGATTCACAGTTACTTAGTTTTCATCTTACGTATGTTGTTTTAAGAATTGAGCTACTACACATGCCTCGTAGCTTATTTACGCTATCTACGTACTCTACGTACCATTTCTGTACATAGATTGCGTAAATAAGACCGCGCTTACGCAAGCTACGTACAGAAATGGTATGTAGATAGCGTAAATAAGCTACGAAAACTACGTAACTGTGAATCCAGACCTAAATTCTTGGGCAATTTGTAGATTAACGGAAACCTTTCCTGATTGTTGAATGGTGGAATGCTACCCATCTCAATTGATACTCTTAGCAATTTTCTTCTTGCCCAACTGCTGGTTACGGCCATGGTTAAAAAAAAAATATTTCAACTTTCTGTCACAACACAAGACCATTTTCTTACAGTCGTCTGTAAAGTGTTTTTTTTAATCTACAATTGGTTAAAACTTCCAGTGAGAGAAACTCATTTAGGAAACATGGGACCGGATCCAGACTTAAGGAAAGGGGGCATTTTCTACTCTTTAAACAGAACAGTAAGTTTGTGCTATCCAGATTTCCATGCCATCCTCATTTTATCATAGATGGGTCATGGAATGTAAGTCTGGGCAAACATTGGACCCCGCTTCCTCTGTGCTTGGAGCTCCAGTGACGCCAAAATATTTAAAAAACATATTAAACAATCAACGTATCAATGTATAGATCATTTTGGAAAGAAAAAATAGGTCGATTTAATTTTTTTATTTTAATTTTAAATATTCCAACACCGTTCTCTTAAAATACCACATATGTTGTAGAGGTACTTTATGTACTTTTTTTCTTCTAAATAAATCAGCACTTGTAATGCCTCAAGAGAATAGAAAACAACTACAAAAACATCTTTTTTTTCCTTAAAAGCATTAGAGAAACTACTGTGTTAACAAATAAAAAAGTAAAAGAACATTTTCCATCCTGCATAAATGCTTCTCCATAAATTGTGGTGTGAGAAAAACACATTTTACAGTGTCTCCCTTTATTTAGCACACCAGACTATTCACCTTACTTTTATATCTCTGGGTCACAAAAAGTTGGCTGATTAGCTTCATTACTTTAATTTTTTTAACAGGTAATTATATTGAAAAAAAATTGCGGAATTGCTTATGCTATTAATTTAGCAGAGACTGATTTTATTTATTCATCTGATTATGCACCTGCACAAAATCTCCATGTTATGTTAAGTTTTAAGAATATCCAATATCCTAAAAATAGATGATATAATGATATTATAATAAATAATAATAATAATAATATTAATAATAATAATAATAACAAAATAAATATTTGCTGAATATCATGTTTTTCAACTTTTCACTTTTAAATGGTTATAAAATTAAATAAACTGCCCATGTGTGGTGTGTGCTAACATGTTACCTTTACCAATAAAGCATTCATGTCTATTATCATGAATAAATACACAGACATCAATGTTGGGAATTTTAATTTTATTGATGACTAATTATTAATTGTAACTACTAATGTTCCTCAGCGGAACTTAACCATAAATTTAAATTTTTGATGGGGCCAAGAAAGCAAGTAACTTTATAACGAAAAACAGATCACATGAAACAATGTCATAGCTGTCAATAACTTTACTTTAACCCAAAACCACAAAACCACACACTCTCTCCACAACACTCTGCCTGGCTAGCCCGGCCTGATCAACCGGAGCAGTCGTAACCAACAAAGCGGAACGAGGACTGTGACCCGGCTAAAAGAACTGTCCCGTCTATCGGGGTAAGAACCGCTTATTTCCTCCTCAGAACCCCACACACTATATGTCTCCAATACAGTGACTTACCTAAATATCTCTGCGAAATTTGCCAACATTACGCAAGGTGCTCTATATTATAAATATCCATTAGCATTGTTGGACATAAACAGGGATTGGTGTTCAACGTGATATTTATCACTACAAAAAAGCACTTTTTAATTCTTATTTTCATTATTTTATGCTTCTTATTAATAGGTTGTATGGTTTTAGCATTTGGTGCTCTTAGAATAAAATATTTTGTCTACCAATAGCTCTTGTGCCGTTCTCCATTCCTGATTGATCAAAGTCAACCATCAGAACAGTTAACATTATAACATAAATTTGCATAGAGGTGTAAGACCAAGTAAAAAGTAAAAACTATTTTACTTTCCGTTAGCGCTGTTTTCCCTTTTTTCTTAAGGCACAAGTAAATCTGAACCAATAAAACATCCCAATCACCAAGTGCCCCACAGAGTCCAAAATTGCGCTGAAGAATTTCAAACCCGTAGATCCGCCCAGATCACTCCCGGTCCTCTTTTCTCACCGAATATATGCCTGATAAGCTTTAGATTTCCAGCATCCGATCTTTTTAATGGCTGTAGCAGGATGACCTTGAGCTGCTGCCGTAGATACCGCTCCGATACGAAATGAATGCGTCCCATAGTGTGCCGGATCCAATCCCATACGAATCAGTGTTTTCTGAAAAACAGCTGTGAACTGATAGCGGGAAAGTGGCATGCAATTGTGTGCTAACCAAACCGGGCAACCCTGGAGACATTTCCTAGCAAAGCGGCACCCCAATCGCACAGGGCAGATGCTATGCTTTTGTTGCTTGTGCAGCTCAACCCACTGGTCTCTCCCAGCTTGATCTGTCTTACCATTGTGAATTCTGCATTGTATGAGGTTAGTGTATAGAATGACATTTTCCGCTAGAAGGCCCGTGGATAGGGAAGATTTCGACACCGCAACCAGCTCACCAATGTGGAAAGCGCCCGCAAAGGCAAAGCTAAACACCATGCGAAACAGCAGCATCTCATAGCCATTACTGGCTACCGATGCTACTGCTTCCATCATCCTCTCCAAGGAGTTAAATGATAATGGGTGACGGGAATCCGGAGGCACCGGATGCACCCTCGCCCAGCCTTTTAGAGCCATGGCCACCAAGAAACCCTTGGTGATGTCCGGCTCACCCTCAATTTACTGAAAAAGATATTCCAGCAAGGGCAGAACAGATATAAGCACGGGACCTACCCCGCTTAAAGTGTCACAACATAAAGTCATGGAGGGTCGTCTGAAAATCCCTGACCACCCTATCGTGGGATACGCGAAAATTCAACCAGTCCTCCCAAGCTGCCTGATATTTTCGGAGGGTAGAGGGGGCCAAAGATTGCCGCGCTAAGTCCTCTATAGCGAGCCGACCACCTGCCAGATAGAGACAGGGCAAGTTGTACCCTTCTGCTCTGCATTAGGGGCAAGCTGGTGAAACCTAATCCAATCCGACCTGGAGAGCACATCAGCTAATCCGTTATCCACCCCCGGGACATGCGCTGCCCAGAAGATAATGTTATACTCGAGGCATCTCAAAATAATATGCCTGATAACCGGAGGTTCTGCCGATTAATTGCCTGCACTACCCCTAAATTATCACACCAAATAACGACCTCGTGATTTTGGAATAGACAAGCCCACAATTCTAAAGCCAAGGAGCACCAGGTTCTTGTTCCAGCCATGTTGATGCCACATATCCGGCCAGGCTCCCGCGCACAATTTACCCTGGAAATACGCACCCTACCCGCTTCCCCTAGCTGCATCCATCAGGAGCTGCAATTCCCTACTGGATACGGGAGGGGAGGCCCAGATTCTCACCACGTTAAAACCATCAAGAAATGAATCCCACAAGCTGAATTCCGCTTTCAGGTCCAAAGACAGCGGAATCCATCCTCGAAGATTAACCATCCGCGCTGTTGCACGCTTCAACCGCCGACAAAATATTTTGCCAAACGGGATGACCCAACAAGCAAAGCGAAACGACCCTACCAATAACTGCACCTTCGCCAGTGTGATTCGTTTAGCTACTACAGCCTGTCTAATAAGTGAATGTAGGCGTTGCACTTTTGTCTTCCAGGAGACAGCAAAGCCCGGCCACTGTATCCCGAGATACGATAAGCATGTGACTGGACCCTCCGTTTTATCTCGCGCAATGGGAACCCCCAGGGAGAAGAATAGGGCCTGAATTGAGAAGAGCAAGCGGCCGCAGGTATCCATGTCAGTAGGACCCACCACCAGGAAATCATCCAGGTAATAGGCCACACCCAGATCACCAGCCCCTGCGACAATGCACCAATGTAGGAAACTGCTGAATTCCTTGAAATAAACACAAGACACTGAGCAGCCCATTGGTAAGCATTTGTCCACATAATACTCACCCCTCATCCTAAAACCCATAAAGCGGAATGATGTGGGGTGAAGGGGGAGTAACCTAAAGGCCGACTCCACATCAATTTTCGCCATAAGGGCACCGGGACCGGCTTTTTGGACCAGTTGTAGGGCTGACTCAAAGGATTGATATACAACCCTGGCACATGTGTTGGGGATAGCGTCGTTTACCGAGGCACCCGGTGGGAATGACATGTGCTTTATGAGGCAAAATTTATCCGGCGCCTTCTTAGGGACAATGCCAATGGGTGACAAGACAAGATTATGAAACGGGGGGAATGAGAAAGGGCCAGCCATCCACCCTAAACACACTTCTTCCCAACGTTCTCCTCTAAAACCCCAGGGAACTCCACAGCTGATTTTAGGTTATGGGGGTGGGCCGTTGAAACGTATCCCACAATGGGCAGGCAAAAACCCTCACTGAACCCCTGCAATAGAAAGGAGGCCATATCATGCCTGGGGTAACGTGCTAGCCATTCTGCCATTTTACTGATTTTGATTGGGGTTGGCGCCCTGTTTAGATACGGGTTGCTACCTGACAGCTGACGCTGGCACGGTGGACTTGTTACAGGACTTTGCGGGGTGCAAACCATTGCAGCGCAGGCAGGCATGCTGGAAAGGGCATCTACCTCCCCGGTTGCACACCTTCCACGCCCCTTCGCCTGAAACCTCTTGTTACAGTCCACAATTGGTTCCTGTGAAGCCTGCATAACCTCAAGCCACAGCTCTGCATCCTTATCCGCAAAAGGGATGTTCTTCTGACTGTCCGCATTTAACCGGAAGCGCTTGTTGTAGCTGCGCCAAGACGAATCCTTATGCTTCACATGCAGGTCATGAACCAGGTGCTGATACCTAATCAAGCCCTTCACTGAGTCTGGCCAGGTTTCGCAGTACATCGCCATGAAGGTACACCACGCCGGGAGCCAGTTATCAAAACTCAGAAACTGGTCCTCCTCTGTCGTGGCCTTTTTTTTTCGCTGCATCTAAAGCTTTGTGACTGTCTTACTGTAAGGGAAAAAATATAGATACTTGCCCTTTTTTATTTTTTCTTTAATGCGCGGGTGCACACCACGGACGACAGTGGTGTAATCATAAAACACCCTACTACGGTCCGGTTCCTGGGGTCAGCAGGGGGATCAACCGACTTTTGCGCTCTTCTCAGGGCCCTTCTGTGCAAATGCCTATCTACGTGACTGAGGAGCATGTGGATAAAGAAGCGGACCCCTTCCCCTCAACCACAGACACATTGGCGTCCGACTCACCGCAAATTGGTTGACTCTCACCAGACTCATTGGCCTCTGTCACTCCCGGTAGATCTTCAGGCGTGGGATCAGTGCTTGATGTTGTTTTACGAGTCCTTGCCGCCGATGAACTCCTGCTGCTTCCTGATCCGCTGCGGCCACCAAAAGCAACCTAAGGAACTGAAGAAAAGGCAATGTCATCATTTGCGACCACAACTTGCATCGCGTCCCTAGTGCGACTGACTCTACCCTGCACGAGATGATGACCTGCGACGATGCAGTGACACAGAGCGTGATCTCTGAGGATGTCTGCAGCTAGGTGCCTGGTGAGCGCAATGGCAATGCGAGCCATGATATGGGGGAGGGGCGTAATGGCAGGGTTGAGGGGTATGCCAATCAGCATGGGGCCTGTCGGAATGCCAGACGGGGACATGTCTACTGTGATAGTGCTGCCTGCTATACTCACAATCCCCCTGCTCTCTATACCTGTATGCGCCCCTCCTCTCTGCATAGGGATCCAGTCTACAGCCACTGTAATGGGGAGAAGGCTGCGGGGAACCCCTTGGCCCTCTAAATACATAACCTTGGCCCTTTCCCCCTCCAGAATATGACTAAACATGGAGCCTTCAGGGCTGCACTGCAGTTCCCATTGTGGACCCTGTGAGCTCCGCCCCCTTAGGCTGCCCAGCGGGTCCCACTGCTCATGTGGGAGTCCACCTGCCGGGAAGAGGAGGCCAGACTGCTGGTCCTAGAAGACCTTTCAGCAGTCTGGTCCTGGAACCCCAGCGCCACCCTTCTCTCCTGAGCAGGCGCGCTGGCTCCGGCGTGCGCACCGGAAGTGTGGGCGCGCACACTTGCGGCGCACCCTTCCGACCAGAGGCCTGCGTCTGCCTCGTGGCCTGTGGTCTCCATGTCTCCATTAATAAAGGACATTTTTAGTTTAGTTTGTAAACAAGCTTTGGAAAAACAGAATAAACTAATTAATATGCACACATACTAACAAGTTAATAACAATAATTATCTAATGAACAGTTTATACAAAAGTTGATAAAGAGAAGAAGGTTTCGGTTCTTCTAGAGAAGAAAGACCATGGGCCAGATCTTGACCTACGGGCATCTTACGGCCGCCCGAGGTCGATGCGGGCGGCAGCATAGCGGGGAGTGCATGCCCTGTGCACTCCCTGCTGTCGGTAGTAGATCTGGACACTTATGTGTCCAGATTCCTAACCTAACTTTTACGATCAGGTATGCGGCCTTACCATTAGAATCTCACAAATCTGAGAGTAGAGATACAGTTTATTAATAATTAAATAATAAATACATTTATTAAATTAAACAAACAAACAAACCAACAAAGCGTGTTCAAACTTACCTGACCAGGCAAACACGTCTGTCTTGTTATCCCCGCACATGCGCAGTGATTTTGCCTTTAAGGACAGATACTGCGCATGCGCCAGGACTTCCTGAGCGAGGCCAAACAATGTTGACGAAAGGCTCGCTGTCCGTCATGGGATCTTGCCGGAGAAGTACGTTTTTGTACATATGGTGCCCGATATTGCGAGCCTGGCTGACATAATTAGCGCTCGGTTCACTCATCTTTGTAAATGGAGCCCATAAATATACATTACAAGTCATTGGAGATGAAACCTATAAAAGATAACATGTAACAGCAGGGGAGAAAGTAGACTTACTTGGACCCTATAGCAAGGGGTTGGGTGCGAGTATGGATATGGGATATGAGTCTCCCTCCCCCCTCTATTTGGCATATGTGCAGTGCTTTCAGTAGCTGACTATTTAAGCAGGCATAATCACCTTATGAGTGCTGAGCACTGTTTATAAGTAACTTGTTAGCAGTTGATAGCCTAGTGTTGTCATCTTCCAGCTTTGGTCCCCCTTATCCCTCCCCTGCAGGCCATGACCCCCCCCCTTCTCCCTCCCCTGCCAGCCACGGCCCCCTTCTCCCTCCACTGCCAGCTGCATCCCCCTTCTCCCTCCCCTGCCAGCTGCGGGCCCCATCTCCCTCCCCTGCGGGCTGAGGATGGAACCAAGCTGTCAGCTGCTGGCAGTGTATAGTTGTCATTCCTGGAGTGTTATCCATGGAAGCAGGGTGGACAGCTCTCTACTGGTTCCCTGTAGCATCTGCACCCCCTGTACCAATGGTAATTATGTCACTCTGTAACAGAGCTGACTAGACTCTCTAATGTTTTCTTGATGATCAATATGAAGGTGTCAAGGCTTACATTAAAAATGACCAATTACTGACTACCACTGCTTTCCATGTGTCATATCCCAATATGTCTCTGACTAGTCCTCTATACAATAGCTTCCGTTTTAAATCAACATATAGGCCAGCAAGCCTTTACATTGGTTTAAAAAAACATAACAATTTCACATGTATTATTCTCTAGGCAGTTCTTTTTGAACTATTCAAATATAGTAAACTGCTTGAAGAGTACAGATGGAAATAATAACTGTCCTCAATGACCTCACATTTATAGCTTGCCAAAAAGCGCATGTATGTTTAGTTCATCATATTTTGTTTGTGCATTAATAAAAGGAAATTGCACAGACAGGATCTTACAGTACTACGGGGTATTGAATAGAGAGCAAAGTGCACAATATAAATCCTTGTGATCATTTTGAAACATATAAATGTGTTATAAATGGAGTCAAGTTGCTTGCAATGCAATTGCGTATTTTAAAAGATGGATTTTTAAAATGTAATATGTTGTTACAGTTTTCCCATAAGTCGCCTGTGGAGCTTAATAATAAGCTTAATCATATTAAAATTGTGATGTAGCTACTGTCCACTAGGGGAACAATTTCGACAAATTGTAAACTATTTTTGCTTCTCATGTTTCCAAGTGGTGCAGTGACCCATTATACTGATAAAGATAAAGAAGAAGACTTAAGACCTATTCCCAGATATATCCCTGGAAGTTAAAGGAAAAATAAAAAGAGATAAACAATGGTCTGTATCTGCAGAACAATATATGTAGTATAAGCAATAATGATAATAAAGACTGTTGATTGGACCCTAAATTAAGTATAATCGCATGCACGTATATCCACTTTTATGGAATGGACTAAAGTACGTGTGATCCTATAGTCCATGTGCAAGGGTAGTACACGCCCCTCACACTCATGGACCATTCAAGTTCTGACCCCAAAATGCTATGCACCCCACGTAAAATAGGGCGGGTGTGTAATGCAGAACCGTACTTAAGGCCTAGGCCCTTAAAGTACAACAAAGTCATAGGCACTGATGGAAGGTGTTGGATTTTGCAAAAGCGGGCTCAGTAGGGAGTTAAATGCACAAAAGAGGCATTTGGGGCTAGAAGTCTGAACAGAAACAAGAGACTGAAAGTAAGAAAGTTTGTTTTTTAAGGTTTCGTGTGTCTCGAGTGTGCCGTGGCTGACAATGACGTCGTTATGACGCGCAAGGGGTAACTGGAGCAACTGGATCAAGGTGAGATGCTGTCATTTTAGGAGAGTGGAAATTAGGAATTGGAGACAGTAGTTGTTGGACACATTGAGAAAGTTGGTTAATATTATTGCTTAGAGTTCTACAGGTACTAGAGTTAGACAGCAAAGGAGTAGAGATAGTGGAGGAAAAATTGAGGGCTGTCTCCAAAAACTGCTTTTCGACTGTCTCTATTTCAAAATCTTCCGCCACAGATCCATCGCACCACCGCAGACCCGTGGGACAGGTGAGTATTACAGGGGAGTCTATCAACAGTTTTAGGGTTAGGAATCTATGAGGAGTCTTAGGGTTAGGCTGTGGGGAGTGAAGATTTAGGGTGAGGCTGCAGGGAAGGGAGTCCTAGGGATAGGCTGCGGGGAGGGGAGTCTTAGAGTTAGACTATGGGGATGTGAGTCTTAAGGTTAGGCTGCACAGGGAAGGGAGTCTTAGGGTCAGGCTACGGAGAAGGGAGTCTTAGGGGAAGGGAGGGTTAGGGTAATGAAAGGGGAGGGTTAGGGTAAGGATTAGGTTAAGGGTTGGGGTTACATTAATATTCACCATTTGCCGCTGCATCTTCTTTCTTCGGTGGATCGATTGCGAGGTAGAAGCAATCGATTTCCCAGCTGGTTCGCAAAAAGGGCAGTTCTCAGTGGCAACCCACACCCAAAATTAATAAGGTGATAAGGTAATGGTCTGAGAGAGGGTGAGGGGAGTTCTTAAGATCGGAAACTATGCATAGTTTAGAGAATATAAGATCAATGCATTTGCCATTCTTATGGGTAGAAGAATCACTCTATTGGCAGAGGTTGAAAGAAAAGCTTAGGGGCATCAGTAGATAAGCAATGAGGGAACCATGTAGGAAAGGGGGAAAGAAATTATGGGGGAAGGGTGGCTTCAGGCATGGGGGCATGAGTGTGTTTTAGCTTATTACACTTGTGTAGGAGGTTGCTGGTATGGCGTAAATTAGGGTTCCAGAAATGGCACCTACTAAATGTGGAGTATAGTAGAGGTTTATGAATTTCACAAATTATAATATATATGAGGTATAATAGGGTCTAGGAATGACACATTATATACTGTATACAGTGCACAGTGTGACATCCTCAGCTCCTAATATACCCTACATATAGTGTATGTCATTTCCCTTCCCTTGAATATCCTAGATGTACATATATAGGCCCGGATTAACAGATCTGTATTTACTATGTGCGCATTTTTACGCACGCACGTAGCAAGACTTACACCCATATGGTATTTACATACGTGCGTATCTATCTAACCGCGGCCTCAATTGTCCATTTAAATGCCTCCCCCCGCCCACTTTCTTGTAACGTCTAACGTACAGAAAACAACCACGCCTCTCTGTACATATGTCCCTAAGTACGATTCACAAGTCCAGGCCTAAACTTACGTACATAAATACTACGTAAATTGCGTGGAAAAAGTAACTACGCATGCGCAGTTAATCCGTTCCTAAAAATACACATGCAATCAGATGCAAAAATGGATTTGTGAATACGGGCCATAGTGTACCATCTCCTGACCCCTAATATACCACACGTGATACATGCGTGGTATATTAGAGTTCAGTGATTGCATTAGATTGCATACTGTATAAAGCACATAATTAAGGCGGCTGGTAATGGCATGAACCATAATATATATGGGGTATATTAGAAGTATAGGAATGACAATCCATATATTATATATAGTATGAAATTCCTAGACTCCTAAAATGCCCAACATATATTTTAGTATATACCATTCCCAGATGCCTTAAATATCCCACATATGCATTACACAGTGTGCCATTAACTGACCTCTAATATATCCATGTAACACCTGTGGAATATTTGAGAGTTCTGGATATGGCACAGCACCGGTCGATCCCCTACACAGCACTTACCTGGCAGACATGGCATGTTCATGCCATAGTTGGTTGGCAGTGAAATGTGTTCTGCTCCACTTTGAATGATGGAATGCTGCTTTCAGAGTTGTGGTCTCTGTATTTTAATTTAATTTTTTGTTTAATTTTTCATATTAAACCTTCCTTGTGAGGAGGTTTCTGAGCAACCAGAAACCCTCCCCTGTATGTGCCATATACAAAAAAGTACAGTGCAGATACATATCCTCATATGTTTCCTTCCACAGTTATTCAAATCCAAACGCACACATCGCACACCCCTTTCTGACCTCTCTGCTGCTAACCACCGCTGTCTGACCTCTCTTGTGATCATCACATCTCATGTGTCCAGGACTTCTCCCGTGCTGCACCGCTGCACTGGAATGATCTCCCTTCTTTAGTTAGACCCTCCCCCACATTGCAGGTCTTCAAGCTTGACACCTCGCATTACCTCGCATTACTGTGGAACTACACTTTATATCAAGTTTAGACCCCAAAGAACCTTATGTTTGGTGACCTGCCTGTGCTTGCTTGACTTTATTGTATTTTTGTGATATTTTTATATTTATATTGTATTTTATTATGTACTATGCTGTACATCCCTGCCCTGTATGTCTGTACTGTATTTTGTTGTTGTATTTTTTACGGGCTGCGGACACATTGTGGCGAATTATAAATAAACAATAATAAATAATAATTATAATAGTAATAATAATGGACCTGATTCATACTTAAGAATCTTCTTAAAATAAGAACTTAAAGTCACACCTGGGCTAAAATATGTTGATTGCAGGGGAGTCATATTTCATCTGTTGCAAATAGTAATAGTGTTGAGAGGTGATATTTCCCAGCCCAAGTCTAAATAACAGTGTAATAGTAAAGCTGGCCAGTATCTGTGTGCAGTAAGCAATTCAAAGATATTTCCCTGCATGCAGAGAATACAATTAAATTAATTCCTCCTGCAATCAACATGGTTTTGCCCAGGAGTGACTTTAAGTTCTTATTTTAAGAAGATTCTTAAGTGTGAATCAGGTCCAATAATAATAATAATAATAAAAATAATAAAATGCCGGTAGTTCTCTGTTATGCATAATTAAAATGGGGCAGGCAACCTAGCTGCCATTATATGGGTGTGCCTTTGATGATCAGATCTTTCTAACCTCATTCTCCCTGCAACAAAGTTCTTGGTGACACCCCACCTCTACTGCCAAACCATGCCCTGGCTGAAAAGGAATAAGACAAGTTAAGTAAATACATTTAAACAATAGGGGAAGGAGGGAGGGAAGTGAATTGGAAAGAGGCAGGACAAATGCTGGGAAGACAAATTTAAACCCTCTGTCATCTGACCCTGACTTCACCGAAATCCCACCTTGTTTGCTTTCTTTTCAAACAACTCAAACCCCTGTTGACCAAAGTGGGTAAGACTCAATTGGTTGTTTATGGGCCTTCCCGCCTTTGAGGCACTCCAATGATATAGGGAGTACCACTCATGGAGCTTTTAAAATGTGTCAATCAGTAATAAACACACCTGATCCCCAGCAAGGAGACCTGGAAAACATACACTGTTAGCAGTTCCTGAGGACCAAGGTTGAGAAACACTATGTGTACATTCGAGTCTGGCTCAAACCCCCCCCCCAAGTTCCAGATCTAACATGTGTTGAAGAAAATAGTAAGACTTAGAATGAATATTTCTTGCATTTGTTTTGTTTGAGAAACCCTCAGGGAGGTTGGGAGTAGAGAACAATTCAGTGCTATACACTTATATGCTAAAAGAGAGGTGTTAGAATAGTGTTAGCCAAGAATTATTAAGAGTTAATTAAGTGCCGCCTGCCCGAAAATACATTGAATAAAGAAAATACTACGGAGTGTAGAACAAATTAAGGAAGCAAAGAGCCAAGCAATACTTTCTAAGGTTGTAAATCAAATTCCTTCCTGGTGGTCTATTTATTTTTTGTAAGAGAAGGTTTGTAATAAAATATAAAGGAAGTTTTCATCTCCTGAAAATATTTCCCCAAAAGATGTTAATTTAACAAATTTGTTAAATAAATCACTTTGAGCAATTAATTAAAGGAGGTCAAGCTAGTGCCTTTCCAATGGATGTTAAGTCTACAAAGGCAGTGGAGTTAGTTTGTGGTTATTGCACCTTACATATGTTGAAATGAAATAGCTATTCTTGGTATAAAGGCTGGTTGTAGTATACTTTTAACAATTCATATATGATGATTCACAGACCTGCTATGAAATCCTCAGAAAAACATATTCCCGTGAGTTTCATTAAAAGTAAGTTACCTTAAAATGTGTAAATGTATCTAAAGGCATAGGTGTATCCATAATGGGTGCAGGGGGTGCAGTGCACACGGGCCTCTCAGAACAGGGGGCCCTGTGGCATGCATTCTGCACCCTGGGTTGGGGGGGGGGGCATTCAGCATCTATTTCTTTACTCTAATATCTTCCGGAGGGAAGAAATAGATGCCAAATTAGCCCCCCTTCCCCTGCTGTCGGACTGTCCTGATTTGTTGGCCGAAAAAGGGGCGGGACTTAATGGCACTGTAAGCCTCGCCCCTTTTCTGCCTTGTCTCAGGTAAGGGGGGGCATGTGCAAATCCTGTACAAGGGCCCCCTCACTTCTTAAAACGCCCCTGTATAAAGGGATCTCTTATTTCTGTAAATGGTTTTCTTATCTATCTATACCTATCTCACTTTTGGTAATGCTTAAAATACCCCTTTTATTGTATACTGTTTTTATTAAAGTAGTATGTAAAAACATGTAATTAAAGTATGATTTTTGCTTTGTTTTATTCTTGAGTAATGTATGCACTTCTACCTGCAGAAGAGCTGATCCCCTGACTCCCTGAAATGTTTGCCAATCTCCCAGATGCTGATTCAGTTCCAGAAGTCAATTGACAGACTTAAGATATTGTGTTCTATTTCTCTCCATTGAGGTCTATGGAGATGGCTACCAAAGAAAAAAAGAGAAAAAGAAATCCCTTTGGTAGAGCACCAACCACTAATTGTACATAAAAATCACTAAATGAATCAATCTTTATTAATTAACTTCAATATATCTGCTCCAAATGATCACAATATCAAGGGGGTGTGAATTTCCACCTGGGAGCAGAGATATTCAGGCACAAAGTCCTGTTATTGGTGTGGAATCCTCTTGTGATTTTCTCTATAGACCTCTAAGGCATATTCAGCCTCTACGTTGATATTAGGAGGGTGTACAGGGCTTGTTCTGTATTGTAAATACTGCTTTCTGAGACCCGTATTCAGAGTACCGGGCATATAACATATATGTCCGGTGTTTAGCGATTTTTACTACTGTGCATGCATAGTAATTTTTTTAAAATGTAATCTACGTATCTTTTTCTTACATAGATTGCGTAAATTCTGTCTTTCAGACGTCATTTACGCAATCTACGTCAGAAAAAGATACGTAGATACCGAAAAAAATTACTATGCATGCGCAGTAGTAAAAATCGCTAAACACCAGATGTATATGTTATACGTCCGGTACTCTGAATTTTATATTTTGCTGCCATTATGGCTCCTATAATATTTGAAAGTTAATTAATAAAGATTGATTATTTTAGTGATTTTCATAAACAATTTTTAATAGTGGTTGGTGCTCCACCAAAGGGATTGTGGACCCATCAGCAGGACCCTACCTTAAGTATTTCACATGGAAGGGTTTAGTCAAGCACTTACTGTACAATTTAAATGTTTATGCCCATCCCCATGCGTATGCTCATTACCATTTTCCAGAAGACTTCCATATGTAGTGTACGGGAGTGTGCCGAAAATATTAATTGTGAATTGAGACATGTCAAATGAGAAAATTCTTAAAACTTGAACTTACCTTGGATTTAAGAAAAGCTCCTTGGCCAAAGAGTATTGTTGGTAATCTCTAGAGGTAACCTCCATCTGATTTTTTCCCACGTGTTGCCAAAAGTAGAGACTGACGAACTTGCATCAAGGATATATATGTATACCCTCAAATATTCCTAATCTAAATGCATCCATTAGGACCCATGTATGATAACATAAAGGTAAATTTGCTACCCATTAAAGATTGTCATCTAATATTTAACTTACTAATTAATTGGAATGGATAGAATTTTTTCTTATATTAAATCGACTTAAATGTTCCCAGAGTGCAGGCAAATGATTTGCGCAATTAAAATGTGACAATAATGTATAAATATTAAACTTACTTAAACTGACTTAAATAAATACTTTCCATCAAGTTCATGCATTGCCACATTATAGCTTATTGTATTTAAATAGAAAAAAGCAACAGGCAAGTTATTCATCATAAAATGATAACAATGACCGGTGACAATAGCCACATTCTAGACGAGAGCAGCAGATTGGACAAAAGATGTTGCCAGTTATAGACAGCATTAAGTTGAATAATTAGGAGCAATCATCACAGCACTTGATATCTCAAGATGAACAGTGTCACATTCGGCTTCTTAATGATCATTACCCTTCCCCATCCATTCACTTGTATCATGTGGCAATTCTCTATGGACTTGCTGTGTCTGACTCAGTATGTCATTGTGATGGAAACCTGTTACTGGCCTTTCTGTAAATTATGGTTGAAATGGCTGCGATCTACCACTGTGACCTGTATTTTGTGCTCAAAAACTAAAGGCAAGATTCACTCCAAAGGCAGAGGGAAAATGTACAGAACGCAGCAAGAACATATTTTAATGTGCTGAAATTTAGCAAAACATGGTCTTTACTGTCCAGTTTCACTTAAAGCTACTTATAGTTACAATAATAATAGTTTATATATAGGACATATACTTTTTATACTCAGGAAGGTATGTATGTCTTAAATTGACCATAGGTTGCATGATAATCTGTCCAATGGAATAGAAAAATAATGGTACAATAATGCACTTAGACATATGCCTCTATTTATTAGAGAATTTCTTTAAATTATACATTATTTTTTATTATTATTTTAATTATTAGTATTATTTTTTTTTCATAATTAATATTGGTAGCAGATTATATTACTATTGTTATTATTTTTATTGGGCCGTATTCAGAGATCCGTTTGCTAAAAGTACGCAATTATATGCACTGAAGTTGCAAGGCAACACCCATCACACTCCCCTCACACGGACGGGTTGGCGGTGACTTACGAATGCCTCAACCACCCTTATCTTTAAGTGTGAAATTCCGAGCGTATAATACTTCCATACATGCTTATCTAACTAACCGCGCCCTCACCGCACCCTCAAACGGTCATTTAAATGCCCCCCCCACCCTGCTTTCACGTATCTGTCTCCGGACGGATTCTAATCACGCCCCTCCGTACGTATTTTCTCATGTGCGATTCATAATTCAGTGTCTAATGGACTTCCGTGCGTAAAAGCAACGTGGATAGCGTAAATTTCGTTACTACGCATGCGCAGTTCATCAGATCGTAAAAATATGCACGGAACTTCACGCAAAAACGGATCTCTGAATAATAATAATAATAATTATTATTATTATTAACAAGCCAGATCCAGAAGCCTGTTGCAGCTACTACTACTTGTAACTATCATATTTCTATAGAGGCAACGCATTTGGGCTTAACCAATCCTTTACTGGATTGACATATTTCTCCACCCACCATGCGCAAATACGATACACATGGAGGGGCGTCCTGGGCCCTCCATCGGAATAGCTTCTGGCAACATAGGGCTCCATTTACTATACATATTTTCGGGTGATAATGGGTGTTTTAACACTAAAACGCTCATTATCACCTGAAAATAGACAGTTTAAAAGTTACTAAAGTGCATTCGCCATGGAAATCTGTTGTTTCCATGGCGATGCACAAACACTTCATAAGACTTCGGCGCCCTGTTGATATTAACAGGTGCCGAAGCTGTGTTACAAGTTACTATCCCTCGGTGCTGAAATTCTTACTCAGCACCGAGGGAAAAAATAACGCCATCTGTAGATGGCGTTATTAGCTTCATGCCAGCAATCTCCCCATATTCCCCCCTTTTCCTCCCCCTAATAGCCGTTATTAGGGGGAGGAAAAGTGGGGTATGTGTGGGGAGACCGCTAGCATGAAGCAGGATGCTGTCATTCAAAAAAA
>WWET01000856.1:414336-427614 GCA_011038615.1 Limnodynastes dumerilii | reverse complement strand
CCACAGCCTGACCCTAAGACTCCACTCCCTGCAGCCTGACCCTAAGACTCCACTCCCTGCATCCTGACCTTAATCCTCCCTTCCCCGCAGCCTGATCCTAATCCTCCCCTCATCGCAGCCTGACCCTAAGACTCCCTTCCCCACAGCCTAACCCTATTGTCGCAGCTGACGCATTATAGCAAATACACCTTGGATGGGATTCAGCCTTTCGCAAAACGGTCATTTTGCCTTTGCAAGGCAGGGCGGGATGCATACAGGTACGTTGATTGTACAGCAAGGGCTTCTGGGTACTATCCACATTTCTGCATGTCTCCCATTGACATGGAGTCAGCACAGAAATATTAAAGTAGTGTCTCGCTAACATATGCCCCTTGCGTGCCTGGGAGTTAGAATACAGCGACGATACGGATTTGGATCTTCGCTGCCGATGAGCTAGGAGGCCCGTGCGCAGTGATAGCAGAGGTCACGATACGGTTCAATAGGCTGGATTCAGATTCTGGATTTCAAGGGTTTCTTTAAGTTACTGACAAGAGGTGTAACCCGGCCGTGGACTTTGATCAGATCTAATGCTCTGGAACGTGTGTGTGTTCATTGTATTGTTACACTAGGAAAGTTCTCAGTGGTTTCCAGGAGTTCTGCCAGTTATACAGGGAATATTCTGTGCGGTCACTGACTGACCTGTACGGCCTGTGTACTGTATGATAAAAACAAGGCAGACCTTCTATCAGGAGGTCTGTATCAGGGGTGTATCTATAGGCCACTGTAGCTTAGCACGACTGTACTGTACAATTTAAATGGCTATCCCCGCCTCTGTGTAGAAACTCGAGCGTCCAGACTATCGTCGTACAAAACGCACGCCCCTTGGGCGAAAAATACGCTGAAAATACGCTAACGCTCATGTCGGGCTTAGCACGCCCATACTGTACAATTTAAATGGCTATCCCCGCCTCTGTGTAGTAACTCGAGCGTCCAGACTATCGTCGTACAAAACGCACGCCCCTTGGGCGAAAAATACGCTGAAAATACGCTCGCTGTACGCTCATGTCCTTCGGACGACCGGAAGTTGTCATACTGCACATGCGTAGTGCGTTTTTTTCCCCGAATTTTCGCTTACGATCGGCGTACTATCGCTTGCGGCCGTAGGTCTGGATCAGGCCCAATGTCTCATGGAGAGCTGAGCTATGATTTGAATTGCCCACACGCTCTCAGCAGTGTAAGACCTCCGGTTACCTGGTTTCTTCAGTTGCTGCCCAGGACACCACTGCTTAGGTCCTAGTACACAGTTGTTGTAAGTTGATGAATGATGCATTTTTGTGCAACGCAATTGTCATTGGTTTGGTGCAATTGGCACTTTTTAGAGGTTGTACCCTCACGGATAGGCCTCATACTGTTCTTCAATTAAAATATAGAACGGTATTGTAAAACCACTTGCACTCCAACCTTGAGCGGCTGAAGTAAATCTGTGGAAAGGGTGTTTTCACCTCACCCCTTAAAGGTGAGATTATAACCCTATAACCTTATAAGATATAACAAAGGGAGGTCACAGATTGCACCACTGCGCTCTTAATTAGAATATGATCATAAAGGACTTAGGGCCTGATCCAGACCTACGCTGTTGTGCGTAAAGTATTTTCGCCGAACGTACCACCAATGCATGGCAATAGGTACTCCCGTTGCTCGTAACTAGTTTAGCTTCCATACGCTCGGCAAACCCTACCCTAACTTTTGTGTTCGTTCCTGATGACGCTATGAGCACGCCCATACTGTACAATTAAAATGGCTCCCCCCGCCTATATTCCTTAACTCCAGTGTCCGTACTAACTTCGTACTATAAACGTGCCCCACCGTCGGAAAAAACACAAACAATACGGACGCCAGAATCGCCGCTACGAAAAGGTCTTTGGTACGACCGGAAGTTGTCACTATGCGCATGCGCAGTGCGTTTTTACTGCCGTTTTTACGCTTATGATCTGCGTTAGCTTGCATGCGAGCGTGGGTCTGGATCAGGCCCTTAGTCTCACTTAATGTTCAGTCCACGTTAAAGCAGGTCCTCCTGCATTTATGTAATCTAATGTCCCTAAACTGTAGCATAAGTTCCTTCCTTCTTTCTTAATATAAAGGTGTTCAGTTTTCCTCAGATGTTCAAGTTAGGTACCGGTATATAGATAGGGAAGAGACAATATAATGTAGACCCTGGGCCTCTTCTTTAGTCTCCCTCTTGTCCTCCCGATTCTCCTCTCCCATCATCCAGCAAGAAGTGGGGGAAACAGAAGATACAGTAGGGGACACTCGTGTGACCCGTTTTTATCAAACACTTCACAATATATTCAATGTTATGCTCACCTGATTCCTTTTAAGCAGAGCATTTAATAAAGGTATCTTTCTTGTATAAATAATTTTGATACTTGTTTCCTGCCATATAAATATTTATTTCTTCACAAATACATTGAAAAACTCTTCTTTAAATCTTCTTTAAAAGTATCAGTTGTATCAGGTAACAGTGTCACAGACAGTCTGATGATCCTTACTTCAGATTGCATCAATCCAATAGTAATAAGGGGCCCAAACTATTAGGTAGAAGTCAGAGGACTTACCGACATACCAGCAGCACTTGCTCCCACTACCTACGCGTTTTGACTGACCATCTTTCTCAAGGTGTCTGTGACCTCCCCTTGTTTGTTCTTCAATTCAGACAAGTCTTGTTTATGGATATAAAATTATGATTATGTTGATATTCACTCTGCACTGTTTTTACTTCATGCTAAATTTTTATGTCTGGTGTCACATTTTCATGAAAGAGATTGTGGCTGTAACATAAAACCCTGTATGAGTGACATGAGGTTAACATAAAGTCATCAATGCACTGGATGAGCAGCAGCTAGTTGATTATTATGATGACATCCCTGTTGCCTTATATGTTACTACTGCTACCCCTCTTTATTTGTAATTGGTTATGAAAGGATGTTAGAGTTTAACGTCACACTGCCATGAATAGAATATAGCCCAGAGAAGGGGACTAGGCAAACTGAACCCATGGAGGAAAGGAGCTATCTAGGGTGTCCTAATCTCACACATGCCTTTTTTATAAGCCACTTAACATTTTCTCATTAAAATACTTAAACAATATAATTATGCAAGCAAATAATTAGTAATAATGTAAATTATGTAATATTTTACATTATTTAAACCATAGTGTGTGTAGGAAATTGTATTATTAAATTGCTGGGGGGAAATGTATATCACACTATATCCTGTGTCCATTCATGACTACTGTAAAATATACACATACATATTAAAGTTTAAATTTCCAGAAACAAAAACTGCTTAAATTCAAAATCCATGCCAACATTAGGAAGCCGATTTAAAAATATAAGCCTTCCGAAGTTAATGAAGAAGATGACCTTTGCAAAACACAGAGATCATTCATCTTTTCAAGATTGTTTCTTTAAACAGGGATGGTAAACCTTTATGTATATAATATGTAAACATTTGTGTAGGATGTATATATAAATTCAGAATTAGCTTAGCCGCCTTAAATTCAGAAATTTAATTAATGTCTACCCTGAAAATGATACTGTAAGTTTAAGGACTTGAAGGGCAAACAAAATGGCCGACATGGCAGTTGTTGTGTTACACGGGAGTCCTGACTACGACACATGTCCAGCAAGTTTGGTTTTGCATTTGCCACTGTATTATGAATAACGCTTTCATAAGGAACATGTGTTGTTTCTTTCTCTTTTCTTAGATACTTCTTTCACCAAATCTGCCACTTCAGTTTTTCTTAAACCTGGCAAAACATTTCGCCCAGAGCTTCTCATCTCATTTACAGTCTTAACTTTACTGAAAACAAAGAGATTAAACAGATACAGCTAGTCGACAGATGGCATTTTCGAAGGGGATACTTGTGTAAATAATTTATCTACATAATTCCCCAGTGACCTCAAGAAAGGAACCACATGTAGACTATAGCCGAGTTCTGTGAGCAGTAGATGATTAAGGTTGTGCCTTTTTTTTGTTTTCTATTTTTCTCTATGGAAAATGCTCTTTGATAGACCTAAAGTTTTTTTCTCTCCTTACTTGAAGTACGTCTATGGGATTTTTACTGAACATGTGGAGAGCATGCTTACTGTACAAAACATATGTTGGTATACGTACATCTCATACTCCAGGGCTTACTTAATAAAATGTATTGCTAATTTTTTTACTTTTTATTGGATTTTCATGAAAACAAAGAATAGCATCACAGTTATCCAATCCAGACTATGCCCCAATGACCCCAAGGAAACATCAAAAGACATTAATCCTTGAAGGAAATCCCAAAGTAATGTTGGACTGGTTGTATACATTGGGCTTTTGGGAGGAGACAGGAATAAGACTACAAATTAATACTTTCACAGGTATACAGTGTTTCCAGCAGGTAAACTGGGAAAATAGGGGTATAAAATTACAGATGACTGTTCCAAATTTGATTTATAAAAAATACCATTCTGTTGCTTCAAACACTTAAGATATTAGAGCTCAGTAATTTATTTAGGTTTTTATACAGCATCATCAGAGAATATTTCACATTCGTATAAGTCTCTGCTCCATTGGGGGCATATTCTCAGTTCCCTAACACATACGTAACACAGGCGTATGGGAGGAAACCGAAACACCCAGAGGAGACCCATGGAGACATGGGGAGAACAAACTCCATACAGATAAGGTCTAGTCTGTAAATTGAACTCTCATCTACTTATCATAAAACCTATTAACAATACAATAATAGAGAGTGCCTAGCTATGTGAGAGAAGCAGTAAAAAAAATCACAAATATTAGATGCACAAATGGAATAAAATGGAAATATAACTGCGCTATACAACAAACTTCATCCATAAAACAAAAATCTATATAAACAAGAAATAGTCACTAGCCAGACCCATCCAGATCAGAGCACAAATGTCAGCGCATCCTGGGTGCTGAAATGGAGGTTTTGGTATATTCAATCCACAAGTGCAAGTAAACAGGACATCTGGGAAGTTTGGGAAGTAAATAATGGCACATGCCATAAGGGCACAAAGCAACAACCTCTCTGCTACTGTGTGTCCAAAAATGCTCGGCAAGTGCAGGGTAGAAGAGTGTGTTTTAAAGCGATTGGAGTCCCTGCACCGATGGCTGTCATTGAGAAGTAGAGATAGCTGAAAGGTTCTTTTCAGCTGTCTCTGTTTCGAATGGCAGTCATTTTAGATATTTTTTTTAATGAATGGGTGAGTATGCCGATCGGTATATTCACCCATTCCTTTTCGGAAGCACCGGTGGACTACCAGAGGGGTGAGTAACCTCTCCGGGGACTTTTAGGCTAAGGGGAGGGTTAGGATTAGGCTCTGTGGAAGGGAGTGTTAGGGCCATGGAAGGGGAGGGTTAGGGTTAGAATCAGGCTGCGGGTAAGGGGGGGTTAGTGACCCGATAACGGAGGGTTAGGGTTAGGGTAATAGAAAGGGATGGTTAGGGCAAGGATTAGGGAGAAGGTTGGGGTTAGAATCCTTACTTACCTTTCAGAGCACTGTGTCTCTTCGAGGCAGAAGCAATCGTTTTCCCAACCAGTTTGAAAATGATTTTTCTGTAAAATAATAAAATATAAAAAATATTTTTTACTGTCATTTTAAAAATAGCAAAAACCACACAACACATGATTTTATGCCGATTTTATTTATTTTGCTGGACAACAATCAAGCTCAATGTTACTAAATTGGCTTCTGAGCAAGTTCCCCCATGACTTAGACATGACTTACAGTAGGTGTAAATTTTCGACTGTAAAGTGTCCTTTGCCTTGCCACACCCCTTATTGTACATTAACTACGTCCCTCCACCACTTCCTCTCTCTACACACTTCTCATAACGCATGCCCAGATGCCAGAGTTGCGCTATGATCTGAATGGAACGTGCTTGCATGCTCTTCAGTTCTGAGCATGTGCAGCAGTATTTGACACAGAGAAACATCCTGCTGGCTGGAGCACACTCAGATGTGGATCGTGGCCACGTGTTCAGTGGTGTTCCTTCCAATATTATAGTCTCCCAAAACTTCATCCAACTTCTCACTACTTCAAGTACTGAAAATCGCTCTTCCTCAATAGACACGTGAAAACACAACAGGGCAAGTAACGCTTTTAAAATAGGAGGCTGCTAATATCACCACTAAAGTAGATATCAATGGGGTAGATCCAGACCCACGTGCTTGATATGTTACATAGCGTAGTGTATTTACACTAGCGTGCCTTCTAAGCACTCCCCTAGGCACTCCTCTCACACGTATGTACTTTGTCCGTTTTACGCTTACCGAACCCTACCTTAACCTACACAGCGTAAGTACTGATGTACGTGTAGGCCTCACACACTTACAATTCTAAGCACGCCCATACTGTACGATTTAAATGCCTCACCCCGCCTCCGAAGCGTAGTTACAGGTGTCGTATGGCTGGCACGCCCCTTCGTCCATAGTTCTGCTGTTGATACGTGACTGGCCCTTACGCTCTGATGTTTATGTGGCGTAACATCTGCCGCGCGCATGCGCAGTAAGTACTAATGAGCAATTTTTTACATCAGCGGCTAGCTAAAATCGCTCAAGTACGTAGGTCTGGATCTGACCCAGAGTTATATATTATAACAAGAGTATTGTTCTTCCCCCTATACAAGGTACTTTCCCAGGTATCCTTTATGGGTAGTTATAATCCAAAATAAAATTGATCCAATTAAAAAAAAATATTGTTCCATAAACTATGGAAAAAGTCCGCACTTGTGAACTCCCACCTATGTGTCCAGGACCCTGCCTTAAGTTCTCCGACCTGGACTGGAACTGGGCTTGACAGACTTGACCTGGATTGGACTTGACAGACTTGACAGGCACCTTGAATAGATAAATTGCTTTGGCACAGGTTATACTGTATAAACAAAAGATAGAGAAGGTAGGGAATAGCGCCTATAAGATTGCTGCTTATCACTCAGTACAGTGGAGCTGTGATCCAAGTATCCATAAAAATACAAATATAAATCAAAAAAATACTGAAAGTCACGGGTACTACGAACTCTAAGCCTGCTATATACACCCGTTGGCAATGGACTCTATGGTATAGTGACCATACTTATTGTTATACCAGTTAAGTTGGTTGTTTCCTAGACTTGACTTGTGTGCTTGAATTTCATGCTGTTTTAAGATCTACAGCTTTCCCATTAGTTTGGAGTTTTGTACCTCACATTATTGGGTTATACAGATAGCGCTATTACTTTCAGTATTTTTTTTTTATTTATACAGGTTATACTGTGTTGTTGGTTTTAACAGGGGGGTTCTGGCCAGGATTGGATGGATGGCCTGGTCATGTGGTTAACACAGCTTTTATCCGATTGGCTGGGAGTGTTAGGTGACCAAATCCAAGATGGCTGCACCAATGCAAAAGAGCTTGGCGCCAAGATACAGCCAGAGACACACAGGATACTGAGCAGGAGGCTGAACAGGAGGCAGCCATTATGGAGAGTGGTACCTCCGTGAAAACACAGTGCGGGTACAGCTATGCAACCACCTCTATTTTTGCAAATTTTACCCATATAACAAAATCAATCTAAGCCAAGCAACAACCATCTATAGGAAATAACCTCAGGCTGAATTTCTAGGGGTTTTTAAAATCAATGCAATTTTAAAAGACAACAAATCCTCTTGGGTTTACATTTACACTGCTCAATAAATTCACCTCTAAGTGTTTTAGAAGTTCCATTCATGTGATTACAAGATAATAGAGTTATTTGTATCTGGTTCATCAGAAAATGTGGAGATTATAGAAAGTAGAGACTCCTAATAGTTAGCAACAAATTCAAGGTCAGAAAGGACCTTATATAGATTAGGATATCACTAATGTAATTTCAGTTCAACATTGTTACACCTCCTCATTGTTTTCTTTGTACATGGTTATGCCAATGCTGCTGTTTAATTTATAATGTCAAGTAGAATTTCACCATTGACTTCCATGAAACAAAAACTGATTTTCTACATTCACATATTGCCAGTGCTGGTCAGGAAACATTGGCGCTTTTGATAGCACTAAGAGGATACATAATATACTTGTCGACATATGAAATATACTTTATTATTTTATTAGCTACAATGATATTTGTGATATGAGGAGTGTGAAATAATTGTGACACGAGGAGAACACTAAATAAGGACAATGAATTAAGTTAAAACTTTGTCATTTTATTCAATGTATTCAATTAAAAATTTTTATTTTCTAAGGCAATTGCCGGTAGTCTCCATTTTCTTTTCCTGTAGTTGCAAAGATTTTACCGCTGACAGGTAAGCACTTGCATCCTATCTCTACCCTTAACTATCCTCTAACTTTAACACTCAGATTCCTACAGCCTAACCCTAGCCTTCCCTTTCTTGAGCCTTAACCCCAACCGTCCATGTCCTACAGACTAACCATAACCTTCCCCTTAAGCCATAATCCTAACCCTTTTTTTTTTAAGCTTAACTGTACCTTCTTCAACAAACCTGACCCTGCCGCAGCCTGTTGGTATTGAGATCTGGTCGAAATAGGTACCTGTTCCAAATAGCACTTTTTCTATATTTCATTATTTAGGCAATAATACAAATCCTGTTGTTAATTTAACAACTTTTTATATTGTTTTGATTTATTAGCTGATTTTAGAACCATCCTTTATAAGATGATACTTTATGAGCAGGCATGGAAGACAATTTAGCAAGAAGGCTATGACAAGCTGGAGATCCTCATGGGTGGTGACTATGGTAGTCCATCACAGTGCCTAGAATCACACTTGAGATATGCAAAATAGTTTTGTTTCCTATGTGGCCCTTTTTTCAACTAAATATTTAAATCACCATACACCATATAAACCCAAATGTTTTGGAAAAATTAGCATTGAATTTTATAGTCCCAGTTTCACATATCCAAATGATTGGAACTTTACATTAATAATGCATTATAAATATATAATAACAGTAATACAGAGCGCAACGGAATGCTAACTAGGAGGTAAAAACTATCTGAATTTTATCCTAACGCCACTCCTATTTTTAAAATAGGTGCAAATCTTCTGAAAGCCAGATGCCTCCTGAATAACACTATATCACAAATCTCCGAAATGCAAGACATTGTATAAATAAGACCATTATGTGTTCCGCAGGTTCATCTGCTTTTCATTTTCCTGCGAGTGGTACGGTAGCATCATTAGTTAAGCTGGGTTTTGCACATTTATGATCTCCAAGAAAACAATAGAATAAAACAATCAAGAGAATAGATATACTGACACAAATCACTAATGTTTTCCCAACACAGGAATGGCAAAATTTACATGTTAACAAAAGCGAAAAATTAAAAACTTAGCTCACTCCACCAATATGCCACACTGAATTATGAATATTAGGACCCTTTAGTCCAGACGCAAGCAACAGTTTTCCTGTTTGGATTTTTGAAAAGCCCCAGTATGCTAAAAATTAGGTAATAAAACCGCCAAGCCGTATTTCTGGAAACTATACGGGGATAAACGGCCTTGTTTCATTGCCTCAGATTAAACAGAAACAGTTAAAACACTGGATGCTTTAAAGCTTATATCAAAGCAAAGATGAGAAAATAGAGAAAGGAAAACAGGAAAGGAAATTTTGTACTGAGTTCTGCTGAGCTGGGGATTAGTTGTTCTGTACTGTTTAACTCTTTGGTATTACTAACAGGATAAAGAACATGCTTTTTTTTTTACTGATAGTCAATGCTGGGACTTGATTTGTTACATATGTTAAACTTGTTGATTGTCTTTTCAACTACAATTTAGGAACTAAATTTAGTAATCATTTAGTGATTTGTCATTCATACAAAAGGGCACTATTTAAGTCTGAGATGAAAAGTAACAGATAGGACAAATACAGTTAAAAGAGCAAAAATAAAAAAAATACTATATAAAATAGCAATATAAAAATTAATGACAATAAAAAAAACAAAAAATCGAAAATCAAATCAGAACAAACCAAAAAAGTAAAGAGTAAACTAAGTTAAAAAATAAACTAAAAAATGTTAAAGAGCGACAAAAAATATGCTAATAATGATATAAGATACTGAAATTGAGAGCTGATGCCACTTTGCCTTGGTAGGTGGCTTGCTAGGATGTGTCCTTACTTACAGCACCTGGTATTCCTAAACAGTCTAATACTTTAGTACTTAGCAGGCCCAAACCTTTAAAGCTTTTAGATCACATGGTATTAGGCACATTCAGGGTGGAGCTGAAGGTTGGAGTCCTATATATACTATTTGAATTTAAAGTGTATATTCAGACCCAGGTTTAGGAGTGTTTAGGTCCAGTTGAGTTGTCTGTTATTGCTCTTAACTTTTTAAAAATCTAGAATTAGTAGGAGTAAAGTCTGTCCTTTTATTTTGAAAAATAAAGTTTGGAGTTTGCAGGTTTTACACATCATACAATTACCACAGCTATAAAAATCCTTTTGTTAAAATGTTACTAGGCGGCTACATAGTACCATATGAACTTCTGACTAAAGCTGGCCATACACTAGAGAGATTATCGGCCCGATCACACAATTATCGGGTGATCGGGCAAATAATCTCTCTAGTGTATGGCCAAGATCAATTTTTTCAAACGCAAAATAAACGCACCAGAAATGCTCTGGTACGATTATTTGGTCTTTTGAAATCTTTGATTTAAATCGCAAGCTCCCAATATTTTAAGGCTCGCTATTTTTCAAAGCTGCTGCCGTATATCTATGTACTATGCTAGTCTGACAGCTTTGAAGGTATACTTTAAAGCTGTCAGAGCAGCATAGTACATAGATATACAGCAGCGGCTATTGCAGGGAGTAGTACAGACAGGGATCAGCCGAAACCATGCTGTGTGATGCGCGACTTTGGTTGATTCTTATCTTTAGTACTGTCTGCAATAGACGCTGCTGTGTATATATGTACTATGCTGCTCTGACAGCTTTGATGGTATCATGGTACAAGCCCTGGCCCCCCCTCTTCTGCTAGGATTATCAGTACCAGCAGAGAAGGTGTATGGTGCTGAGACATTTCACTAGCGGGAAATCGTCCTATTTATTGGCCCACCCCCTGCTGGGACCGATAATCATCCTAGTGTATGCCCAGCTTAACACATTTACTATGTTTGGAGCCTTTCGATATATAATTTTTAATCTTTAATTCTGGGGCACTCTGCCAGTATTTTCTAATATTGTTTTCATTTTGTTACCTTTTTGTTCAAGTTACCCATTATCACATGATATAATAACTGTATCCGATCTAGAACTAAGAATTTCCAAGTACATACGTACGTTACGTGCATGTGACCAATATTTATGCAAGGGAATTCAACCGGCTGATGCTGCGTTGCGTGTGGCATTAACACACTCACCATGTATATGAGATTCGCATAGTTTAATTGTAATGTAACGGCTTGGCTAAATCCTTACGTACAATTCAGTATTCTGCACACAGACAGATGAGTGTGGACTACTTTAGGTAGGGTCCTGGCCACAGAAAATTATTCCATGCGCAGGAGTGTCCTACAAAATCTGTATGTTAGCCTCTACAATGGTTGTTAATGTATGGATTTAGCACTTAATTCTGGATCGGGCAGCCCTATGTTATTAACTTCATTTATAGTATTAGATAGGCGCAAACCCTTCTATTCCTTAGATATAAATTGATTTTTACATTGTTTTCACTTGAGTTTCATATATCTAATTTCAGAAAGTTTCTTTTAATATGTTGAAACTGACCTAAAGGGATGTTGTGTAACCATATATCATTATGGTTAATGTTTGTGGGAATGTAGGAATTGCAATCTGTTATTTTGTGTAGTTCTTGGTTTTTAGTTTTGAGTTTCCAGATGTTAACCTCAGAGTTTCTAATGTTATACTTGACCCTGATTCACACTTAAGTGTGAATTTGCATACTTACGTAAACATACACAAGCACAAACTCTGCCACTGTGATTCAGACATCATAACGGATATAGTTAACCACACCCCCACACACAGGTGTCAAAATCAGTATGGAAGTGGATCATGCGTATATTGAAGTACAGATGATACTTCTGCACTATGAATCGTGCCTCCATTTAGGATCTTAAAATTAGTGATGATTCAAAGATACGTAAGTAAACGCTGAGATTGATGTAATCAAGCAAATTTATTGTGTCAATAGCATCTGTTTGTTGTTCTATATATAATTAAACCAAGTTATTAGTTAAAGTATATTGCGTTTGTTTCTCTACATTAAAAGCTGTTTTAATTTGTGGTATATTCTTTATGTTAGTGAATTAATATTAAACTTGAAAAATGTGTTAATTTGTTATTAATAATCATCTTTTCTTTATGAATTATTAAATACCCTACTTTATAATTTAAAAAAATATAATTTATAGAAAAAGAAATTAAAATAAAAACCAAACGATAATAAAGGATAGTACCAAAAAAAGTAAAGGAAAAACAAACCTTTGCAATACAAAAGACAATAAAAGCCTACATTTACATGATTGAAATGTTGCACAAAATGGAAACACAACATAAATAATTGAGCCTTTATTTGTGTTAATTAAATGCACACATCCATTAATTAGAAACACGCAACAGGTGTGGGCTGTGTTCAGTGAGAAAGGACATATGGATTCTGACCTAGAAACACATGGTTTATAAACTTACGAGTGGTCAAGGGCTACCTTAACCTTTCCAATGCATATGTTAGTTTGCGCAAGAAACTTCTACTTGTGCATTGGTAGTATCTATGTAGTATGTTGGAATGTCTATACTGTACATTAGTAGACTGTGTTTTGATCATTTGTACTAAGTGTCTTGCCCCTCTAGCCATGCATATGGGATTTAATCCACGCCGATGCATAAATCAGTCCTAAGTCGACTGGACGTCTCTGTGAATCTCTTCGCCTTTTTTGCCTTGCAATGTTTTAATTTTGAGCATGTGCAGTTGATCGCTACGTAAAAATACGCACAGAAATGATACCCTTACTTAAGTGTGAATACGGTCCGATATCCTCATTATTACAATTAAGAAGATTACTTCGTTTTTTAAGGAACTTTCTGATCATCCCCAAACAAAAAGATGTCATCAATATACCAATACCAGGACACCAGATCTGTCCCAGCTATGGGGATGATAAATTCTAGGATTCTTCCCACCAAGCTATAAAAGATTTGCATAGCGTGGGGCACCCATAGCTGTGCCCAGTGTTTGCGGAAACATTAAAATGAAAATAGTTGTGTGTGTGTATATATAT
>WWET01000856.1:402274-413676 GCA_011038615.1 Limnodynastes dumerilii | reverse complement strand
GGTGGTCCTAACTCTAAACTTTAGAGTCCCAATTGTGGGTCACATATCAAATATCTTTCTAAACTAAGAGCTCAACTCTTATGGAGATCCCCAAGTCTCCAAAACAGCCACTCTGAGACCACACCCCCTCTCAGCTGCAATCCCAGACACGCTTTAAAACACACTTCCAAGATAGAGGTTGCTTCAAATGAGTTTATAAAGTAATTTATATTGGAGGTGCACAGGGCAAGGGGAATTTGCACAAAAAACAAAACATGACCTGTCACTCTAGCCATTACTCAGTTACTAATCATGATCTTCTATCGTTAAAATAAAAGTCAGAGAATTAGTTACAAATATCTGCAGATATGTGATATAAGCCACCCGCCACTTACAAGGCTTCTCTGTTGGGTGGTCCTAACTCTAAACTTTAGAGTCCCAATTGTGGGTCACATATCAAATATCTTTCTAAACTAAGAGCTCACCTTTTATGGAGATCCTTAATTCTCCAAAACAGCCACTCTGAGACCACACCCCCTCTCAGCTGCAATCCCAGACAGGGATATATTCATATATATGTGAATATATCTAAATAACTTCTAAAATAAACATTTAAAGATTCCTATTTATAAAGTTATTCAAAAATTAGCGTACAGCTTCAATACTTTTGTCTTGATTTATGGTGTACTTATGACAAACGATAACTTTCAGTATTGATGAATATTCCTCTCTCCATGTACATTCTTGTAATTTGTTTAAAATATAATTTGTATCCTTAAAGTATGATTCAATTCTGGCCATAAAGAGTTGTAAGTGAAAATCTATAAATATAGGTAGGTTTGATGATAGTGAACCAGTACCAGCTGCAATGGGTCCAGAGGTTTCAGCAGGTTCTTATGGACCTTAAGAAGAGTATATAAAACAGGGATTACTGGATTATCAAGATACAGAATGTATTTTTCTTATTGACCAATAGTAGCCTTTTCTAGGTATTAGATAAAGAGTGATTCCAAACATTTAAGCATTTTTAGTTTGGGATAAGTTTAACATTTTTTTATAACTAGTTCCAACGGAATCTCAACCTCTTTCTTTATAGTCATCTTTGTTGAGTATCAACATCCACCTCCCCCCTTTTATCCGCAGAATTTAATAATGAGTTAAGAATTATTTTGTAATGATTTCTGTTTCTTTAAAACTTTAATTATTTTTCTCTTTCCAATTATGTCTTTTTCATTGTTTAGGGGATTCTAAATATTTCATTATTATGCACTCAAAAGTTTCCACGTAATTACCTTTTTTTGTGGCTTCTTGGCACTGTCTTACTAGCTCGTTTACTCTCGCCGCTCTTCTGGATCTTCTCAAATTGTGTTGACAATGTTCTTACGTCACGTTCCCTAAGAACTCAATGTGCATTGCGGAAGTAAGTTGCCAACAGTGACGATCACGTGATAATTTCTGCAGGACTGCGCAGCGAAAGTACTGTGCCATCTGGGTGGTGGACACAAAGGACAGTGGATGTAGGGATGTATTTAAAGTGTAGTTGTGAAAAGGTTATCTAATAAAAGTTTGTTCAGTTTAGCTGTTCCTCCATACTTTTGTTGGCAATATTATATAGCATTATTAACGATATAGCCAAACAATCAGTTTATTAAAAGGTAGGGAAATGTTGCATATGTATTGTGCTTTATCAATAATTTTCTAAATGACAATGGACCAGAGATCATAACGATAGATAGGATTTAGACTGAAGGGCGGATGTATGTATGCGGTCCTATATTTTATTGAGTTGCTCGGGTCATCAGCAAATAAAAATAGTACCTTTGTATTATTATTAGACAGTTTTACAAACTAAGTATACACACAAAGGGCTGGATCCAGACTTAAGTAAGTGCTTGAAATGAGTTACTCCTGGGCTGAGCCATATTGATTGCAGGGAAGTCATATTTCATCTGTTGCAAACAGTATTAGAATTGAGAGGTGATGATTCTTATCCCAAGTCTAAATAACAGTGTGATAGTAAAGCTGGTCAGTATCTGTGTGCAGTAAGCAATTCAAAGATATATCCCTGCATGCAAAGAATACAATTAACTTGACACCCCCTGCAATCAACATGGTTTAGCCCAGGAGTAACTAATTTCAAGCACTTACTTAAGTCTGGATCCAGCCCAAGCTTACTAATGTAAGACCATTTTGAACACATTTGATTATTTCACTCAAACTGATATATTTTACATAAGCTATAACGTCAAGTTAAAGATTAGATGCCGCACTCATAAATGAAATGACTATTGACCCTACCAGATAATATAATTAATAATTAGAAAAGAGACTAGAGGAAAATTAAATTAATGTCATACCTATTTTTCACATCCTCTGGTGCTACCTACCCCCAGTATCAAGCATAAAGAAGAAACAAAGAAAAGAAGGGGGACTATTCTTAAAGGTGCACACGCGTCCCTTGTAACAAACAGTAACAAATTAAATTAAAATACACAGTTTAATAATTTGAATAAAAAGAAGAAATATCTAAGGTTTACTGTTAGTTTATTATGTATTATTACTGGTTAGAAGGTCAAATAGTCATAGGAAGTATATCACACGTTGGCAACTGATGCCAGCGAAATAATTAAATAAAATTTGTTTATAGTGATAGACAAGACAAATATATGTGATTAAAAAACAAAAAGAGGGAATATATAAGGTAGGGGCAGATTCTCAATATAGTAATTGAAATATCCCAAAGAGACCCTCAAAAAAGATATGGTTTAACCGCTAGCATAAATAGTTGAATATCACGCTAATATTAGCTAATGGTTAATTCAATGCATAGAGATTCTAAGTCAGTATCATAGAAAACTATGCTACGAGATTGGTAGCTATAAATTAAATAAATAATGATGAATAGTAGTAGTCCATGTGGTCAGAATGAACTCTCATGCAAAGATAATCATATAGTGTAGCCACATGAAATTAAAAAGGTTTTAGATAATAAGTGTTGCTGCTGTAAGAGATCCACCTGCTGCCTGTCAATAACGGCAGGGTGGTTTAAATTATTGTTAGGGTCTAGTATAGGAATAACAAAGTATGCACTGCCAGCTAGCTATTCCCTCGAGACAACGCCGACGCGCGTTTCGCTCGAGAAGGAGCTTTCTCAAGGCATCAACCAGCTGATCGTCGGGTAAGTATATTTAAAGGACCGCTGGACCAATGAATGGAACGCGCCCAGAACACTCCCTCATTGCGGCCAATGAGAGTATAATGCGAAAAGGTAAACAAACCCGCCCACCTTTTGCGGTACCATAATATGGACAAGAGCATGAAAATATAAAGGGTATAGAGGCATGGGAAGCATGGAAACATAAGAGCTGCATCTGCCAGCAAGTAAAAAGAGCTGTATTAGAATCTCCAAAGATTGTGAGGAGTCATAATAATAAATTATAGCAAAAACCTGCAATAATTCTGAGAAGTCACAAACACTGCAGGCTTTTTGCATCGTAACAGGTTGTAGCAAAAGCCTGCATAACCCATGCATGTAGTGTAATTCAATAACCACACTAATAAATATCGTGGTGTGTAGATATATGATAATTCAAAATAACATAAGTACCTAAAGGCATATAATAGTAATTAAAGTAAACGGGAAGAAAATTGATACAAATAGATTAATGTAGATAAATAGAATGTATCAGTCATAACATAAATACAAGATACAGTGTATCAATCATAACATAGATACAAGAGAACATATACCTTATAAGTGATGTATTAATGCAAGTGAAATAAAGAAGGAAAATAATTAAGAATAAAATATAATAGTGTAATATGTGTAAAAGTGTGATATATAGAATTATACTACATTGTAGACAATAATATTAATAATAATATACTGTGTGATGTAGCATGTAATAAATGCTACTTAGTAATATAAATTGATAATTATTAATAGAGTGTAACATATTATAAAATGGTAAAAATCAATAAATTATTTAGTTAATTAGAAAATTATAACAATTGGAAATTAATAATTAATTCATAATAGATACATATTCAATTGTTGCAAGAGTGATGAACATAGTCATTGAGTATACTACTCTCTCTAACTCAGTGGCACTGCAAATAAAGTTGATGTGATATTAAATAAAAAGAAAAATGTGTAAGTGAAATACAGTGAAAGGGAAAAGGGGAATTGGAAAGAAGGGAATATATAAAAAAATTATAAAATATTAATATAGTAATATTACATATGTTTAAATACACCTACACACACATGTATATATATGTCTACAGGCAAGAGAAATAGTGACATTGTAGTCTTGGGTATAATATACAGTAAAACAATGTACCCCCAATATTGACCACTACAATGCCCTATAGGTGGATATTATATTCTACCATCTCCATCATATTTAGGGTTGAATCTTACTTATGACCAATGTTATTAAATATCTAATACATTACAAAATATTATAATGATAAATCCACACATTAAAAAATATTACTGGAGAGCACATTAATATCTAAATCAAGTTATCTAGGAGTATGAGGATCATGCATAGATATATCCTAACTGAATAGACAGAGGCCATGCATAGCTATATCTTAACTAAATAGACAGAAATAATATTTCAGTCTAAGAACACAGTATAAGGGACAAGAAAGTTTAGATTGACCAGCGCTAAAAATCAGAATATATCCAACAACCTCAGAATAATGATGAACACAGTATAGTTAATCTCCTCATTAAGACCTCTGGGACTCATGGTACCAAGGTCAAAAATCCACTTTACTTCTTTTCTCAAAAGTTCCTTGTCTAGGCAGCCTCCCCTAATACCCAAATTGACTTTTTCGATCCCAAAAGCCTTCATATATTTAGGATTAGCTCCATGCTCCTTTAAAAAGTGTCGTGCCACTGATGTCATTTTTTTCAATTTATCCTTGTCAGTGTGTGCATTTCTCACACTGCCAACATGCTCAAGAATCCTCTGTTTAAGAGGTCTCCGAGTCTTCCCAATGTAACGTAAGTTACATGGACACACACTACAGTAGATGGTACCAATGGTGTTGCAGTTAATGTAGTCTCTGACACGATATATCCTGCCAAATTTGTCTGATATGGTAGTCATATTAGTCATATATTGACAAGCCTTACATTGACCGCATCCAAAAGTACCCTTTTTCCTAATCAAATTTTTCTTAGTATTCTGAAAGTGGCTTCTCACCAGATGGTCCCTTAAATTATTGGACCTCCTCCAGCTCATTATTGCTCTATCAGGTAGTATAGATTTTAACTTCTGACTTCAAGATTCTGGGTTCTGACTTCAAGATTCCCCAATGTTTTTTGCAGGGAATCCCTAATCTCTCTCCAATATTTGTTAAATTTGGTTGTGAATCTCAGCATATTAGCATCTTCTTTTTGTTTTAATTTAGGCCTTAATAAAGTAGATCTATTCATTTTGTTAACTTTATATTGGACCTTTTTGATGAGTTTATTGCTGTACCCACGGACTCTTAGGCGTTCAGCCAATTCTTGGGATCTTTCTTTAAATAACAGATTATCTGAGCAGTTGCGCCTTAGTCTGATAAATTCTTCCATAAGGATTCCTTTGATAGTAGCTGGCAAGTGAGAGCTGGAGGCTTGTAAAAGTGTGTTGGTGGCAGTAGGTTTCCTATAGATATCTGATTTCAGATTGTAGTCGACCCCTACAAAGATTTTTAAATCGAGAAAATTGATCTGATGTTTATCAATGTCCCTGGTAAGTCTCAGATTAAGGTCATTAATGTTTAGAAGGTCAATAAATTCCTCCAACAAATCCTTCTCCCCTTCCCAAATGATGAGAAGGTCATCTATGTAGCGTGACCACATGGTTATGCATTCAGTATATTTGATATTGTCCTCACAGAACACTATTGTGTCCTCCCACCACCCAAGGTATAAGTTTGCATAAGTGGGGGCACAAGCCACCCCCATGGCTGTAGCCCGTATCTGGAGAAAGAAGGAATTATTGAAGGTAAAGTAGTTTTTCATTAAGACGAATTCCAACAATTTCAAAATGAATTCATCTTTAGCTCCAAATCTCTCCATCATGAGGTAATATTTGACAGCCTTCAAACCCTGGTGGTGGGAGATACTAGTGTAGAGAGCTTCTACATCAAGTGTGCATAGCCAAGTGTTCTCATTAATAGATAATCCATCAATCTTCCATAGAATATCTGAGGTGTCCTTGGTATACGAAGGTAGTTGGAGAACAAATTTTCTGAGATAAAGATCCACAAAGATGCTACCCTTTTCCGCCAGGCTCCCTATGCCAGAGACAATCGGGCGGCCTGGCGGATTGTGTTCATCCTTGTGGATCTTGGGAAGCAAGTACAATGTGGCCACCTTGGGATCAGTGACCTCTAGGTATGATTTCTCACGTTTATCGATGATACCCGCCAAATGGGCTTGGGTAATCATAGTGTCATATAGGGATTTTAAATATTCTGTAGGGTTAATGGTAAGTTTCTTATAACATTTGTCATACGACAGTTGTCTCATTGCTTCATTTAAATAAAGTTCTTTATTCCATAAGACAATGTTGCCCCCCTTGTCTGAGGGCTTAATTATAACCTCATCCCAACTTTCCAATTCCTTGAGAGCTTGCCTCTCACTCACATCCAAATTATTGGCTTTATATGTTTTATGTACAAATAAATTATCAAATTCCTCAGACACCAAGCGTTTAAAAACTTGTATGGCCGGACTAATGTTTGAGTTTGGACAAAAATAAGATTGTTTTTTTAGAGTTTTAGTATCAGATGAAGAAGTCACATCCATAATAGTGCTCTCGGACTCTAAAGCCAGTTCCTCTAAGATTTCCAATGCTCGTAGGTCATCTATGTCAGAAAAGGGAGACATATTATGTGTAGATTCTAAATCCTTAGGTTTGTCAAAAAAGCATCTCAACAGAAGTTTACGAACAAATAATTCAAGGTCTTTCTCTACTTGAAATCTATCGATACTTGATATACTTCCTATGACTATTTGACCTTCTAACCAGTAATAATACATAATAAACTAACAGTAAACCTTAGATATTTCTTCTTTTTATTCAAATTATTAAACTGTGTATTTTAATTTAATCTGTTACTGTTTGTTACAAGGGACGCGTGTGCACCTTTAAGAATAGTCCCTTCTTTTCTTTGTTTCTTCCATAAGCTATAACATCAGATAATTTTTAAGTGGCCAGCAACAAATATTTAGAAACATATTAGGCAATAAAGCCTTCAAGCCCAGTGGACAATCTCAATATAAGAGCAAATATCAGAGATATCTATTGGGGATTGTAATTGAAGAAAAAAACACAACCTTAGACCATTATGAATTTGACATTGATAGCATTCCAATAAAAGTTTTCCAAACAATGAAGAATGTCTCTACCCTGTGTTCCTTGTCAGCAAAGTTTCTATCCATTTCATTCTAAAAATGCTAAGTAACTTCCCCTTATATACTGAAAAAGAGATTTGCCCCTGACCAACCCAGTAATATTGCTTTCTTAGCACTCAAACTAATTGCAAATTCTTGCCACCCCTTGTTACACACTGGTTATTTGGCAGAATACCAAATATGGCCCACTCTGGTGAAAACGGAACATAACTAAGCAAAGTGGCTTCTGCGTGCCTCTTAAGGCATACCTAAAAATGTCTAATGATGGGACACTCTCAGTGACAATGGTACAGCATCTTCCCTGTGGTATTTAGGGCAGGTGACCTCTGTTGAAGTGGTTATATGCCATGAAACGCATCAGCACCTTACTAAACCACATAACTATTGCTTTTAACTAAGCCACTATCTCATCAAACTGATATTTGAATTCTGGGAAAAGACTGTCATTGTTCCTGTGTGCTGTTGCTCAATATCATTTTGATTTAGGAATTTTTGCCTTCTGAGCTAATCGGGTGGACACCAGCAAGCTCATTAGACCATTTCTGCAGCTTTTTTCCTTTAGATCCCTCCCATCGAGAAGTGGCCCCAGCTCGTTGGAATAATGGAGGATACCAATCCTGAGTACTTGAAGCCTACCCTGGACATCCAGCTGACCGCTGTAGACGCGTGCCTGTTAGTGGGTAAGACTGCTTTTGCACATATTGCTTGTAATGGCATATAGAGATATATGCCCTCTCCAGTTATGTGCATAAGTCTAGGGGACTTATATTAAGAGATCTCAGCTGGATTTACATTCAATAATATATACATTGGAATCTCCAACAATTGGTGCATCTATTAATACAGAAATGTACCATTACATATACTTCAAGGACAATACTTCTGGAATTGACTCCCATTTGTGCATAATTTATGTTACTTTTCCTAGTAACGACTTGATATCTGTTGTATGAGCTACTTACTTTTGAAATAGTTGTGCTTTAATAAATCATGACTGTGTTTTGATATATATAGGTACTTGCAGTTTATTGATATTTTTAACTGTTTTGTAAAAGGAGATTGTATGCATAATTTAGCGTGGAACTTGTTTGTGTAATTATGGCCATTTATGGGTATTTCTATGATAACAAATATGCCAAACTCATCTTGCGTTCCACAATAGTGGATTATCGCGAATGTAATCAGGGATCTCCTGGTCATGCTGGTGAAAAAAATATTTTATATCTACTGATCCCAAAAGGCTTCTTACCAAAGACGTACAAGTATAGATGTCAGAAAAATAAATAGTAGGCATCGCCAAAAATATAATAATGAATGACTCCTTGAAACTCTATAACAATAAAAAAAAATAACAATTAATTGTAAAACACATATAAAAAATTAAAATAAATGATAAACCACATGTAGCAGTGGATGAAAATAAAGGATAACACTTACGAGTGGTTGAAGTCCTGGATAGTAGGTACTGTAGTGTGGGAGACATGTACTGTGTACCGTAATGAAGATTTCCAGGTACTTAGACCAGCTCAGTGGGCTGTCAGGAATCCAGACTAGATGTAGGCAGTAAGCTGGATGTGCTGTGAGCAAGTGCCGGTGGTGTCCGGGCAGGTGGGCCGGACCGTGGGCTCAGACCGTAGAAGTGCTGTAGGCAGGCACACAAAACCGCGGTGGCTAACAGGCAGACCAAACTGCAACTGGAGAAGTTGGAGGCATCTGTCTCGAGTGGGTACACAAGTAGAGCTGTGTATGGATGTCCGATCAGATGACTGAATGCCGACCCTTAACAAACCCTAACTGGGGATAAGTTAGGAACTGTGGGGGTAACGTTTTAGGCCGGAAATATTCTATTTTTTTCGGTCCTTGTTTGGCTTAGGGAGTTATGTAAGCTTCATTGAATCCAGGACAGGGAACATTATGTCTATGAATTTGGTTATATACATCCAAAAGGGTTGGGTTAATATGTTGCTTTAATATTTTGTAGTATTCAGCTGACAGGCCATCAGGTCTAGGAGTTTTATGAAGATGTAAAATTAGTCTTGCCCCCTCTATCTCCCTGTCTATTATATCCAATTCCAGTATTTCCCTCTGCTGAGCAGAGAGCTGAGGTAATTTTGCATCGTGCATAATGTGTTCCTGATCCAGGAGATTAACTAGACAGCCCCAATACAGTTCACTATAGTACTATTGAAATTGCAGTTAGACATTCCTGTGTGCCTGGATGATCAGTGGCTGTGACAAAATTCTTACAATTTATTGGTTTGGCCACTATGGCTAATTGTCCTGCTTTATTGCCCCATTTATAATGTTTATATCTCATAAAATCAAGACTGGACTTGAGAAAAGAGGAAGTCCTTAAAGAGTTGGTACCTGAGAGGAGAAAAAGTCCTCTAATAGTTGGTGCCTGAGAGGAGAGGAAGTGCTCTAAGAGTTGGTGCATCCGCTTATACTTATGCAAGGGACATGGAGGTAAAGATGCATCTCGCATTGCCTTTCAATGCTGCACACACACTTTCTTGCGCAGGGCGATCCCAATAATTCATATTATTATTCGCATAATCAGCCCATTTGCCCACCAAATCTTTATGACCAAAGACTATCGGAAATTTAAGCTAAGGGTAATGGGGGCACAATCAAATATTACAATACCTCTAATTGTCGCCTTGTGCGCACACATGATCAGTGAGTCAGATATTAGAAAGTAATCAATGCGAGAGTGTATGCGATGAAATGCAGAATGAAAAGTGGAATCTCGTTCTGACCGATGCAGGAACCTCCACACATCGTTCAGTGCATGTGTGTGAGAAATGGAGCAATTTCCAATGAAGTGACTGCACATCTCGGCCAGGAAATCTATAAATTTATTTTAAAAAATAAAACACCACAGGCAAATACTTGGGCAAAAGTAATATGTAATTTATATTTTTATTGCCTTGTAAGTTCTCTGATGATGATACATCTTTAATTCTCTCAAGCAACTTAGAAAGAGGGGGGTAGTAATCACCAGGGCTGGTGCTAGGGTGTTTGGTGCCTCCCTGCAAACTTTAAATTTGCGCCCACCTGTTTAACAAATTATCATTATAGTTTCTAGAGTATAGTATCCATGGACCTGATTCAAGCTCAGGTCCCATGTAAGCATCATAAAACACAATCGTCTAACCACAATAAAAGAAAGCAAATAACAGCCGCTAATATACAATACAGGCAACATCCTAGTCTCCACTATACAATTCCCATTGCTTCCTAAGAACTGCAACACAATACAAACTATATATCTTAGGGACACATACCTTACAGACATTGGGCTGGATCCAGACCTTGTTAAGTGCATGAGCTTAGTTACACCTGGGCTAAACCATGTTGATTTCAGAGGAGTCATATTTCATCTGCTGCAAACAGTATTAGAGTTGAGAGGTGATGTTTCCTATCCCAAGTCTAAGTAACAGTGTGATAGTAAAGCTGGTCAGTATCTGTGTGCAGTAAGCAATTTAAAGATATATACCTGCATGCAAAGTGTACAATTAACTTGACTCCCCCTGAATTCAACATGGTTTAGCCCAGGTGTAACTAAGTTATTGCACTTAACAAGGTCTGGATCCAGCCCATTATCCTAGTGACCGCTATACCATACAGGCCCCCTTACAATACAGACTGCGTCCTTCTGACCACTGTACAATAAATTCAACATTCTTGTTACCTGAATGTAGTTAAAAAAACAGTCACAAAATGCATGCAGTCACAAAACAGAAAAATTTGTAACAATAATACAATAGAAGCACAGCCTTTTAAGCACTAAATTATCCAGTTTGTGGGTGTAGTGTATATATTCATCCAATCTCTCCCCCTTGCGCGTACTCCCCCTTATGTGTCTCCAGTCTCCCAATATTCCCATCATGTCTCTGCAGCCCCTCACTATCCCTATCATGTCTTTACAGTCCCTCAGTATCCCCATCATGTCTCTGCAGCCCATCAATTTTCCCATCATGTCTCTGCAGCCCTACAA
>WWET01000856.1:377322-400792 GCA_011038615.1 Limnodynastes dumerilii | reverse complement strand
GTGGTGTATTAGAAAGTTACACCATACCATTAACCAAAGACCCCAATGCAAATGCAGGGAAGTATGACATCAATTAGGAACTTACATACCCATCACAATTGTTTTGCTCCAGTCTTTAACGAATATTTCTTACATATGACTGGATCCTGATTTAATAGCTTTCCATATACTGTGAGTGGAAAATGGCGACATTCTTCATGTGTGTAATGCACTAAAACACCTCGGTATTAAGTTATTCTTTACTAAGGAATAATATTAAACTACTAAAAGTATACTGGCGATTGACTTGACAGAAAATGAGATCGACAACAATTTTGGTGAATAAATATTTTTTACTTTAACTACAAATATTGATATCTTCTTTGCACTTTCTTGTCAGTGTTTTAATAAGTACAATTTTTTATTCACATTCATGGAAAATATTAATTCATTTTTACTGTGTTCACAAGGTAATTTTTTCTGACAACATCTAATCCAATACAATCAATCATGTTACATTTTTTTAGTAGGTAAAAAAACTAATACAATTGGACTTTGTCACCCCAGCTATTATTGAATTCAATAATACAGATAAAACTTTTCCCACTTTTAAAAAAATATAAATAAGTTACATTCCGGAATCCCAAAGCAACAAAACATTGTAAGTTCTACACCAATTCTAATCTATTTTACATGAACAGTTTCAGTCTACCCTTTTCTATCTCCTCTATCTGCCCTATAACTTCTACCTGCTCTTATACTATATTTTAAATGTACTATAATAATACTATAATAATACAATTACACTTTACAAAGTCCTTAGAGTAATTATTGCAATTGGAAATTTCCTTTTTATCTTCCCAGTATCGAACTTGTTGTAAAAATCACAGTACTTGACACTGAAACTCTGCGTTGCAAAATCCGGTCTCTAATCCACAACCGACATGGGCAGGGCACATTTTATAAATAAGAAGAATTCATAGTACTATCCCAGCGATCTGCAGTCCGCACTTTACTCATATCAGCTGCTTGTTTTCCACACTATTTCTCCTCCAGGCGAACGAAATAAAATATTGTAACAGAAATCATAGTACACTATCCCAGCGATCTGCAGTCCGCACTTTACTCATATCAGCTGCTTGTTTTCCACACTATTTCTCCTCCAGCCGAAAGAAATTAAATGTACTTTAGAAGTTCAACAGCTATAGCAGCGATCTGCAGTCCGCACTTTACTCATATCAGCTGCTTGTTTTCCACACTATTTCTCCTCCAGGCGAAACAAATTAAATGCACCAGCCACTTTAAAAACTTTTGTACTTTAGAAGTTCATTAATACAGTTATAGATAGCACAAGTCACTTTATCCTCAGAGTAACTAACAAAGTTTATTATAGAAACAGTATATTCATTTGCATTGGTCACTTCAAGGGCTTTAACATTAGAATGGGTCTCCTTAGCGATGCAATTGTACATAAGCACTAGTCACTTTAAGGCTTTTAATGCCAATATTAGTCACCTGAATAAGGTAAGTATATGTATGCACGAATCACTTTATTTACTGCTTAAAATTCAAGCCTATGGCTTCAACGATGGCTCCATGTGTACTGAAAGGCAACTTTGCTTCACAATTGTTACCATTACAGGCCTTGTAACAATTTTCTTTCTCCTCCTTTTCAAGGCTTGCAGAACTCTCACACCTGAATTTCCTTGGCTCAGCTCTCTGTCTGCTCACCACCCCAGCTCTCTCCAATATGTCAACTCTGCGTCTGCTCACTGCCCCAGCTTCCTCCGACTGCCATTTTACACCAGCTCCTCAGTCACCGCAATATTCACTCTCTCCGGTCCTCTGCCGACAGCTACTTCTCCAGATCACCCCCTTTCACTTTCTTCACTGCTCTCCGCTACCTTTCTCCATCCCCACAACTCTCAATAGCCATATCTCTCTCTCTCACTAGCTCCTTTAGCCACCATGACCTTCCTCTTCTCCCCTCAGCTACTAACTGCCACTCCAACTGCCTTAACCGCTTCCTTTTCCTGCCAGAACTTTCCAGGCTCCCTCGCGCTGCCGCATGCATCCTGTATCAGCTGGCGGTTACTTAGCAACCACCAGCATGTCACGAGCCTCCTTGCGCCTGTAATGCAGCAGATGCAAAAGCCTCCGTACTGGGGTATCACACATTTGCTTTTGCTTATTGCACACAGATACTGAACAGCTTTACTTTGACATTGTTTTTTAGACTTTGACTTGGAAACATCTCCTATAATGTTTGCAACAGATGAAATCTCTCTCCCCTGCAACGCAACATGGTTTTGTAACTTTCCACCTGATTTCCTTCATTTGTGTACACTCCGGATCCAGTCCCAGGGCCACCATCAGGGGGGACAGCTGGGACTATTGTCCTGGGCCCAGAACTGATTAGGGCCTGCCAATAACTGGCCCACTGTTAAAGCAGGTCCACAGCACTCTGTGGCTGTGTCCTGGGCCCGCATTTTCTGACTTCGGTCCTATAGGATTAGCCAAAAGGTTTTTTGTGCCCTAGGTTGATGGGTGATAGCCACAAGCAGGGGATGGCTGGCAGATTTTAGCCTGTGAGGCAAGACTTGGCTGAGCCCAAGGCAGCTCAGTAATGGAAAGGCCTGTTGGAATAGGGAAGATGCTCTCCATATTATTATTGATCTATTATGTCCGGGTGACAGAATCCATCAGGCAATAGAGTACACTGATGAATTGGAACAAAGGGAGAAGGGCTTGATTGCATATCACATACAAATGGCCCCTGAGGGAGATAAGGATTTTCAGGCCTCACTTTATCAGAGCTATGGATCACTTGACATTTCTAATTCACTGAAGCCTAATGGCCCCCTTAAAGGCTAAGACTCTCCAGGTCTATCTCTGATGCATAGCTCAGGTGAATCCCTTATACTGCGTTTACATCACCAAGAACAATAGCCCAGGTTTTTTTTAACCCTGGTTATTGCAGGGTGAATTGCCAGGGTTTAAAAAAAAGCCCTGTTATAAGACCATGTCTTACACGGGACTTTTAACAACTCCGGACCAGAAAGGAGACAGGCAACTACTAAATTCATATTGGAGAATAGCGGAGCTGCAGGGGACCAGAAAGGAGTCCTACAAGGACTCCTAACCTGCCACTTGTTCCTTTTTCCTGGTGAAGTGATTTGTTTACTATTGCTATAGCAACAGTAAACAAATCTATCCATTCAGGTGTCTTTGTGAAGGACCCTTGTTGAAAAATAACCCGGAACCTTTCACTCTGACACCAGTCCCGTGTGTGACCCAGGAAATCCTTATGAGCGAGCAGATAATTTCAAGTTTACCATTGAGTGATCTTAACCACTGAGCCATGCCTTCATATTTATTGTTTCCATATACTGCTAAAATATTTACAGATTTTATGATTAGTTAATAACAAATAAATTTTTTTTAACAATGCCCCACTGACCGTGCCAACGACACGGGTTGTTTGGCATGTTCCATTCTGCCAACTAGCCTTTGCCAGTTGATGGTTAAAGGCAAGGTATTGGTACACATATAAAAAAGGGCCACAAATATACTTCTTTACACACACACACAAACAGTATGAGTTACATGCGTCACATTTGAGTTACAAATCCACATTTTATACATACATACTGCCGACAGCTAATTGTCAGCTTTGTGTATATATTATATGTTCCCATTAAAAAAATTCTGCAGCAGACCCACCGCTGGACCCGAAGGTTTTTGAAGCGCCGAAGACCAAACAGGTTAATGCACGGGAAGGGGCTACATTTTATTAGGGTCGTTTTAGGGTTAGGCAGCAGGGAGGGGATGGAGCCTAGAAAGGGAGATTTAGGATTAGGCTGTAGGGAAGGGAGTCTTAGGGTTAGGCTTTGGGGAAGGGAATCTTAGGGTTAGGCTTCAGTAAAGGGAGACTTAGGGTTAGGCTGTGGTGAGGGGATGAATTGGAGAAGGGGAGACCTAGGGTTAGGCTTTGGGAAAGGAAGGGTTAGGGTTAGGGTAATGGAAGGGGAGGGTTAGGGTAAGAATGAGCATAAGGGTTGGGGTTGGGTAAATAGAGAGCGGTGCTTACCTGTCTGCGGCGGAGAAGTTTCTCAGGAGCTCCGTCTTCGCAAATGTAGTGTCAGCAATGACCCACACCCATACACTGTGTATATCTATATATAAACATGCACATATATAAAGAAAATTAGCCCACTGCCTACACATAACATACTACACAAAGAAAATAAATGTGGAAAGGAAAACATGTTTATTGGGTATTTCTGATTACCGGTGTCCAGAGCAAATGTCATATTGGAAAATGTCAACAAGCTGCAGTAAATCTACAGTATATGTACAACACCATACTCCATATCTTATCTAGCTAATGCATACAGCCACTTCATCTCTGGGTGTGTTATTGTTGAGTAGCCCCTTGTAGATAGCATCCATGCTCTTCAGTCTAAGTAAGACCTCTCTATAAAACTAGTTTCATCTTGTAAGAGTAAATATTGTACTCTGATGTATCTCAGTGCTCAGAAAGAAATCTGTCAGTTTAGAGATGGAGACAGGAGATGTTCAAGTACCTCAGATAGAATCATATCCAATCTTTTACAGCAAATCCCAGCACAAGCCGCTCTGAGCGATGAAATTATGAAACACTCTATATGAGAAAAATGTATACTTACAACATATACATTTACTAAGTAATGTGTAAATATAAGATATGCAAAAATAAAACGTTAGAGGATAGAGGGAGGGAAGAGAGAGAGAGACAGACAGACAGGGACTGAGAGTGAACAGAGAGAGAGAGAGAGAGAGAGAGAGAGAGAGAGAGAGATAGAGAAAGAGAGAGAGAGAGAGAGAGCAGAGAGAGAGAGAGAGAGAGAGAGAGAAAGCGAGAGAGAGAGAAAGTGATAGAGAACAGAGAGAGAGAGAGACTGGCCCGTATTCAGAGGACTGGATGTAGAACATATACGTCCAGTGTTTAGCGATTTTCACTACTGCGCATGCGTAGTCATTTTTTAATGTAATCTACGTATCTTTTTCCTACGTAGATTTCAGACCGCATTTTCGCAATCTACTTAAGAAAAAGATACGTTGATTAAGATAAAAAATTACTATACATGCGCAGTAGTGAAAATCGCTAAACATCGGAGGTATATGTTATACGGGCCATATGGGCCAGTGAGTGAGAACAAAGAGAGAGAGAGACAGACAGAGAAAGACAAAGGGAGAAAGAGAGAGTGAGAGAGATAGAGTGGGATAGAGAGAGAAGCCAGGGTTGCTGACTCTCCCGGAATATTCAGGAGACGCCAAAAATTCAGGCAGTTCTTCCGGTATCCCAAGAGAGCCTGCAAATCCCCCGCAATGGGCTTGAGGGCATGGTTTTATGCAAACTACAGCCTCAAATCCCACTACTCTACCTAGCAACACTACTTTTCCTAGTGTTGCTAGGGACTGACCAGGACTTGAGGACAATTTGCATCATCAAGCCCCGCCCTGGTCTTTGGGATGTGATTTGCATACATTGCATCATCAAGCCCCGCCCCCATTAAGGCATCTATCTCTACCCTCCGCACCCAAACAAGAACAAGAAATATAAGCACAGAACAGCCACACAAACAATCCCACACACACACATACAAATATACACAAGAACGAACTGGTTGCAGTCTCTACAAAGATGGCCTGCTTTCAGAAATAGAGACAGCCGAAAGTTACTTTTCGGCTGTCTCTATTTCGCATAGGGAGTCTTTTTAGAATTTTTTTTTTTAGGAATGGGTGAGTGTGCCGATCAGCTTACACACCCATTCATTTTCACAGAGACTCGCAGGACCTGCCTCTGACAGCTCCGGAGAGGTGTGTAACCTCTCCAGGGACTTTTAGTGTTAGGAAGGGGAGGGTAAGGGGTAGGCTCTTAGGAAGGGAGGGTAAGGATTAGGGCTATAGAAGGGGAGGGCTCAGGCTGTGGGGAGGGTGGTCTTAGGGTTAGGCTATAGAGAAGGGAGTATTAGGGTCAGGTTAGGGAGGAGGGAGGGTAGGGTCAGGCTGCAGTGGAAGGGAGGGTTAAGGTTAGGGTAATGGAAGGGGAGGGTTAGGGTTAGAATTAGGGGAAGGGTTAGGGTAGTTTTTAGCCTTACCTTTTGGAGCATGTTCGGTGCTCCATGGATCGATTGCTATGCCTCATCGAGGTATAAGCAATCGATATCCCAGCCAGTTCGAAAGTGGCTGGGAGAGAATGGTCCTATCGAAATAGGGCCATTCTTAGCGGGGACCCACACCCGAACAAACACACACTTTCGGGAATTTTTGTTGAAAGCCAGTTAACCTACTAGTGTACTGTGTAAGAAAAATACGTGAGGATTTAGAAGCAAAATGCTAAATAAGAAAAAGCCAAACTAAAACCTAGACATTTCTTTCTAGTTAAGAGAGAGCACCTAAGGCTCAGCCATTTGAGAGATATGATCCAATGGCCCCGATCCTGAACTACGCTGCCCGGCGTAGCTACGGCAACGCCCGATCCACGTAGCAGCAGCGTAGTAATGCTGGAGGGGGCGTTACTACGCTGCAGTTAGAGCAGGTAGGCGGGGGGAGGGTAATGAGGCTGGGAGGGCGGCGTTATCGTACTAACGCTGCCGTCCCAGCATATTTACACTGCCCTGAAGTTAGGGTAGCCTTCAGCCAGTGTAAGGGAGTGTAAATACGATGGAGCATGGGTAGTGTCAGGGGCAGTCCCACGATGTAACGCTGAGCGTTAGTACATCGTAGGTCTGGATCAGGCCCAATGACCCTGCCTTTAAACTTTGGCCCTGTTCTCATATAAAATGGGGATGTGTGGAAGTCTGGATAGCATGGAGAGTGCTTAACACACCCTCACACCCCATACTGTTTACATACGTCAACTTCCCATAGGACCGGATACAGACCTCCATATCTTAGCCTAATTGTAGCAGAAGCACATATGTGCACAAGATGTTACGCTGTGGATCTAATGGCATACGGACCATTTACATTTTACAGTATGAGCTGGCTTACAGACTTCTGTGTAGTGGTCGTACTGGCAGCTGATCCACACGGGAGACTTAAGGTTTCTCTAAGGCAGTGTAAGTGCTGCAAAGTCTGTCTGTGAGAGGGGAGTCTGTCTTATGTGTGGGCTATCAGACCTCTGTATGTAGGTAACATGTACGGACGTCTAGATCCGGCTCATATAGCACTTTCTGTTGCCCGTCACGCTATCGTAAATGGTCCAAGGGCAGAAAGCTAGATCCTGCAATCCAAATCTGTCCAGGGAATGCAGCGTTTCACTGTTAGCAAAAAGAGTTTTTTCCGATCCCCTTTATCATAAGTCTTGATCTAGTCCATGATGATGATGATGATGATTATTGTTTATAAGGTGCCAAAAGGTGTCCGCAGCGCCGTACAAAATAAAATACAGTTCAGACATACAGGCCAGGGATGGAAAGCATAGTACATAATAAAATTCAATATAAATATAAAAATTTCACAAAAATGCAATACAGCAATTCAAATGCGAAGTGTCAAGCTTGGCATATCAGGGAGCAGTGGATAGAGCGCAGTGAGAGGTTGAGAGGGAGCCACCAGGTGGGGATGGGGTAAAAGGGTAGCAGAGGGGGACAAGAGGGTATGAAGTGAGGGGGGAGTGGTAGAGAAAGGAACAACACTATAATGGAGGGCCCTACTAACATGAGCTAACACACTAAGTGGGAGCGATGATTTTACAGAACACATAAGGAGGGGGAAGGAAGTGGACTGCTGGTGTGAGCAGAGGAGAGGGGGAAGGAAAGAGAACAAGGGATAGAAGTAAGATGCAGTGAGGAAGTGGGTTTCAGTGTAAAGCATTTTTTTAAATAATGATAATCACTTTTAAGGGAGGTTTTTTTCTGGTTTCTGATTTAATTTTGTTTATGCTTCAAATCCATATTATAATTAAACAGTAAAATTATACCGTCTAAAATTAAGACCTAAGAAAAACCTTTGAAACATGCAAACTTGTATAGGTTGCTGCATTGCATCTTTCAGCCTTATCTTCCTATAAACATTTGTTTGTATTGTTTCAAAAGCATGCTCATATGCAGTACTACCTATTCTATGTTAAGAAGAAGAATATGAACATTCTCTCCCCTACCCCACCTTCCCCGGAATACTGATGATGCACCTTTGTTTACCTTGAATCTGCCCTTGGATATTTCATATATAATATATTTTCTATATATCACCAATATATTATTTAGAACAATGAGGCTTTGCAATACAAATATATAAACGTTGATTCAGAGCTGCTCATACACCTGTTGGGCCGACGCCCGGCGTCTAAAAAGACGATCTGCACATGCGCTGGGGAGATGTTGCCAGCCATAGCTACAGCAATGTCCGTAGCAGCAGCGTTGTAACGCTGGAGGGGGGCGTTCCGTTATGACGCTGCAGTTAGTGCAGGTAGCCGGGAAGAGGGAGGGTAATGAGGCTGGGAGGGAGGCATTTGCGTTGCAATGCTGCCATCCCAGCATATTTACACTCGTTCACGCCAGGTGAAGTTAGGGTAGCCTTCAGCCGGGGTAAGCGAGTGTTAATACGCTTGGACAAGGGGGAATGTCGGTGGGAGTACTGCGATGTTACGCTGACCATAAGACCGCTCAGTGTAACATCGTAGCTCTGGATCAGGCCTGTTATGCCCAAAAAACATCCATACACAAGGCAGTGAGATTCTAGGTGTACACTACCTTAGCTTAGGACACATAATCCACAAGAGCACTAATGTGACTGCCTTAATGATTTGTTGCTTTTATTCCCCTGATGTCACTACTAAATATAGTGGTACTAATATAGCCCACACATGCTACAGAAAGCTGGGCTGATTTATTACAAAGATGCTTACGGCCAGGGGTGTTTTAAGAAGTGAAGGGGCCCTTGTGCAAAATTTGTACATGCCCCCCCCCCTATGGCACCCCTCTCCTACTTCCACAGACCTCCCTGCGGCTCCCCTCCCCCCCACATAGAGGCCCTCCCTGCGGCTCCCCTCCCCCACACATAGAGAATGAAAAAAAAAAGCAGCTGGCCGGCTCATATGCATACTTACTGTAGATTTTGGTGCAGAGTGTGTGCCACAGGGCCCACCGCTCTGAGGGGCCCATGTGCATTGCACAATCTGCACCCATTATAAATACAACAATGCTTACAGCGGTGACCATTGCCTTTCCTCATTGTGCATGTCTAACGATAGGAAAGCAGGGAGCTCACTTATATACCAACACAGTGACAGGTGCTGCTATATATCCATAAATACGAGCTAGGCACCAGAATGAAAGATTGACGTGCTCATCGGTTTATTGGCATTCTTAATTAATGTTCTCATCAATAAAAGAAAAAAAATGTTTACAGCGCAATGAGAAAAAAAGTAGGAAACAAAACTCACAGGCTTAAATACTGTATATTCTGCCCAATGCATGTGGTAAGAGAGGAGATAATCAATACCCTTTAGAGACAGGTAAGAAGTGAAAGCTTAGGAAGCTGAGATAACAGGTTAGGGAGTGCAATGTTTGCTTTCTGGCGCCAAGGAGTATTCAAGAGATTAAAGGTCCCAAATCTTTCATTCATGACATTTCTAACTGACCATCATAATACATTCGTTAAATCAGTGACAAAGGAAGAAAAGAGTTTGTGTTTTGAAAACTGTATCCTACTATGCGCTTTCTAATTGGTGTAAGCTTATTTCAGGCAATTAGGATATCTTTAACTAGGTATTGTGTCTTCAAACACTTTACAAAATCCACAGCCCACCCACCTCTCAGCCCCGGAGTGCCTATCACACACCTGTGGCTGTCTATATTCTCTGCCTACAGAGAGAACATTACCATTGTGCAAAGCCGCTCCTTGGAAATGCAAGTATTTTCTAAACTACTTGAAGACTAGGGGCCGTATTCAGAGATCCGTCAGCGAAAGGTTCGCAATTATACGTACGGTCGTTGCAAGGCAACACCCATCACACTCCCCTCACACGGACGGGTTGTCCATGTCTTACGAGTGCCTCGACCACCCTTATCTTTAAGTGTGCATTTCCGTGCGTATAATGCTTCCGTACGTGAGTATCTAACTAACCGCGCCCTCAAACGGTCATTTAAATGCCTCCCCCCCACCCACTTTTACGTATATCTGTATCCAAACGGATTTCAACCACGCCCCTCCGTACGTATTTGCTCACGTGTGATTCACAAGTCTGTGCCTAATGGACTTCCGTGAGTAAAATCAATGTAGATAGCGTAAAATTTAGTTACTACACATGCGCGGTTGAAACGTGCCTAAAAATACGCACGGAACTAGCCATGAAAACAGTTACGGCCCTAGAATTTGTTTGTACAGTGTTACAGTTGAATTTGGTAATGTAAAAAAGTTAGAGTTGGAATGATTGTTGTTTTGCGGTTATTGAGCGTTAAAACGCCAGCCAGCAGCGTAAGATCGGCTCAAAAGCCGATCTGCTACGGAAACGCCCGATCATGGATCGGGTGTCCGTAGCTTCAGCGTAGAAATGCTGGAGGGGGTGTCCCCCAGCGTTACTACCCTGAGGTTAGTGAAGGTAGGCGGGGGAGGGTAATGAGGCTGGGAGAGCGGCGTTATCGTACTAACGCCGCCGTCCCAGCGTATTTGCACTCCCTTACGCCGGCTGAAGTTACGGTAGCCTTCAGCCAGTGTAAGGGTGTGTAAGTACGATGGGGCATAAGGATTGTCAAGGGGAGTCCCACGATGTAATGCTGAGCGTTAGTATGCTCAGCGCTACATCGTAGGTCTGGATCGGGTCCATTTGCGTACAACACCCGACTTCCACAAGCTGCTTGCGAAAGTTATGTTTTTCTAACTCTGTGCTTGCACGTGCCAGATGTTATGCAGTGGATCCTGTTGTGTATGCTAGGAGATCCATCTAACAGGGCCATCACGACAGATCCACATGCCAATTCCCTGCAAGGGGGTGGGAATAGGCATGCAGATCATGGTGAGGGGGTGGTGATAGGCATGCAGATCATGGTAAGGGGGTAGGGATAGGCATACAGATCACGGTGAGGAGGTGGTGATAGGCATGCAGATCATGGTGAGGGGGTGGGGATAGGCATGCAGATCATGGTGAGGGGGTGGGGATAGGCTGCAGATCATGGTGTGGGGGTGGCGGTAAGCACTTTAACACAGAGCTGTGTGGAGAATATAAGGTAGGGTTCTGGAGGTGTAAGTGTCTAGTAGTCCATACGTGAGAAAGGAATGACAGGGGACTTCACTTCCCTCTCTGATGTGGACTTACAGACCTCTGTGCGTATGTAACATGCAGGGTCGGATCCAGCATAGGGTCAGTCAGGACGGCCACGCGTAGTTTCCTTCTTAAGAACATTGGGGTAGACCCAGAACTACGTTTACCGTACGTTTATTCGCGTAGCGTATTTTCGTGTGCGTACATTCTATACACTCCCCTTGTCACACCCCTTGAACATACGTATTTTGTCAAGATACGCTTTCCAAACCCTACCTTAACTTTTAACCACTCTGATCCGCTCCCGCACGTATGGGCTGTCCGTAGTTACGCCGCTAAGCACGCCCATACTGTACTATTTAAATGCCAAAACCTGCCTTTGAAGCGTAATTTCGGGTGTCGTAAGGCTGGCACACCCCCTTGAACGTATTTACGCAACTGATACGTGAAAGGCTCTTACGCTCAGAGTTACGTTACGTAGCGTATCATCTGTCGTGCGCGTGCTCAGTACATACCAAATCGCGTTTTTACTGGATCTACCCCAATGTTATTAATAATGTTTCATTTTTTCATTCTGACAGTATAAGTTTGTTTTTCCATAAGGTTAAATCCTTTTCTGGATAACACATAGGGCCTGATCCAGAGCTACGGCCGCAAGCGATCGTACGCTGATCGTACGCGAAAATTCGTGAAAAAAAACGCACTATGCATGTGCAGTATGACAACTTCCGGTCGACCGAAGGACATGAGCGTACAGCGAGCGAATTTTCAGCGTATTTTTCGCTCAAGGGGCGTGCGTTTTTTACGACGATAGTCTGGACGCTCAAGTTACTACACAGAGGCAGGGATAGCCATTTAAATTGTACAGTATGGGCGTGCTAAGCCCAGTACGACCAGCGTATCGGTACAAAAATTTGCACGTACGCTGGAAAATCTTAGGGTAGGGTTCAGCCGGCGTAAGCAGGTACAATCAATGGGAGTGTTATGGGCGTGAAAGTTTTTACGCCCGGGCGAACGTTCGCTACGCTCGTGGGCGATTGCGGTCGTAGGTCTGGATCAGGCCCATAGTAACGAATATTCCAGATTAGTAATACAAATGGAGGATATTGTAATTAAAGGATGTTATATTTAATGCCTATATCATGCTTATTTTTCAGTTAGAAAACAATTTAATACAAATCTAGAACTTAATTTTGTTAAGATAACATTTATCATCTTCCTGAACCTTTTTTGATTCTTACAATTACCTGATTGTGATTAAATATATTTGACCGGGAACACTACAGTAATACATCAAACACAACTAAGAGTTCTTAAATTACATTGGTAACTGAGAAAAGACTTGGCTTAAGCCTGCACATTCCCTGTTTCAATGCATCACAAGGTAATTATATTATAACACTCTCTCTGAAATCCTCATAAGTTGATTTGATTTATCTTTCCTAATTGTTATAGACAATTCTGATCTCAGACACAGCTTATATAGCATGGAACAGAGAAGACCAAGCATATCACTATAACTCAATAAATCCTGCTAAGTGTCCATATTATTTAACAGTGGCAACAACCTGGGGACCAGCCCAGTCCTTCTGTTTCTATAAAGATAAAACCTTTCACCAACTGATCTCATAGTGTATGAATTAAAGAGCATCATCTCCGAATAAGGAACAACAATTAGTCTTAAAACATCATGTTGAAGATTCCCAGAGTTGAATATAATCAAACTTGAAAACAATACCCCTGTGTACAGGAAAATAGGTTAGGGCTATACAGATGGCTCAATGAAGCAACATAATCTAGTAAAGGTAATGTAACCTTTGAATTTTAGCAACAAGCTTTATATAATTTCCCCTACAATGGGTACTTCAAAGGGAAATGTTTGGGAATCTTATGGCACAAGACATAAACAGGGATTTGGAGGACTATTCATTAAAGCTGGGGCTGTTCTTTACAGGTGTGTGTGCACCTGTAAGTCATTTCTAAGTGCAGCTGTTATTAACGAAAAATAAATACATCGAGGGCCCTCACTAACATTGAGGAAGACTTGTGTCCCTATGTTTTTCAGTAGGAATACAACCCTAGTGTTACATAATACATTAGAAAAGCATAATGCTATCAGAGTTCTGACACATAGCATAATATCATAGACTGGATTCAGGCTAAAGCAGGGTACACACTGGCGCTTTTCAGCAGATATCTGGTGAAATGGTCTTTTGAGCGATTATCGAGAATCACATGAATGCGCCAATAATCTTGCTGATTTTTCCACTATAGTCCCAAATAATATCGCCACCATACATCACTTTTTTTTCATACAGTAATCATTCGAAAGTTAAAAAAATCACCGATTTTTGGTCTACTTTTGTCGGCTGCAAAATGTCGCTTTTGCCCATACACAGTACGATAATTTTATTTTATCGTCAGATTTTCTTTACAAATTTACATAAAGGGCAGTCGTTAGCATGTGGGTTTGCCTGACGTAGACGATAGGAAGTATAAATATAACTTCCTGATGTAGCTAGCTCTTTGTTCTTTGCTGCCGTGATGGATGCAAATACGAAAGGTCTTGGAATCTTCGCCCTTTCTATGGTTGTTGTAACCTACCAGAAACAGAGAAAAACGGAAAATATTAATCGCCGTCGTAAATGTTGGGCAAAGGAATGGCTAAAGAAAAGGGAATCATTTTCTCATATTTCACTGCTAGAGGAAATCCATGAGAATAATACTGATGATTTTCGAAATTTTTTGAGAATGGATGATGAGACTTTTAGCAAAACACCTTTTTTTATCTTAATAACAAAAAAAACAATGTTAATAGTTCTGAACCGTTTATTAAACCATAAAATAACTTACATGAACTATATAAATATAAACAGTAATAACTTTTGAAAATATTTGTAAAGCAAATGTATAAATAATTTATATAAAATAAACCTATCAAAAATATTTTTATATTTCAATACTTTCTCACAAAAGTTCATACTGGAAGGTCTTATTGGCTGGCCCATATTGAAAGCTAAATTCTGCAGTAGAGGTTCTTGGCGTGGAAGTAACAGGAGGACCATACTGTTGTCGCTGTGTATTAATTTGGGGGTTGTGGTAAATAGGATGCCCATATGGTGGTGGATGGGTGGGATTTTTAAAGTTAGGGTTTGGAGGAACAGGTGTCAGGTTTGCCAAGTATGTTTCGCCATTAATTTGTCCTCTTTTTGACCTGTATAGGACCTCATTTACCATCCTTTCTGCATCCTCTACATAGCGCTCCTCCAACATTCGCATTTTGTTTGAAAACACTACTCCTATTGCGTCAAAGTGGTCCATTGGCCTGTTAGAAAAAAATTTTCAGCAGACTCCAGAATTTTATTTGCAATGTTTTCCTGGACGTCTATTGCGGGCCGAACTCTTTCTCTACCCACTGGTTTCAAGTAATTCCCTGGAGTTGTGGTGTTGTTGGTATAGTAGCACTTGTCTCCTCCAGGGCTTGAGAGGTAGAAGGCAGTTCCTCGCTGAAAATAGATGGCTAGAAAAAGAGAGAGAAAATATTATATGTTAATGATTTTTTTTATTAATGGATTGTTTCTAATTTCCTATTTCCTCTTTCCAGTTACAGTCCGACCCTGAAGGATGGATTTAAATTGCAGCAGAACCCCCCAATACTGGGTCCTTCAATTTCAATTACAAATTTCAGCATTGTTTTGATAGCTATAGCTGATGCCAACTATGAATATCTGACGGGGGTGCCCTTGAGCAAACAACTTTCAATGATTATCTTAAAAATGGAAAATTCCAATTACCTAGATGACATAAATCATAGTTAAAATTAACTGCTCCGTTTTCCTACCGAACCTATCACCCTCCCCATGAGTCAGCTATACTACCCACTAATCCCTCCTATTTGCAATTCACCATTGGTTATCGCGCAACCTATAAACCCCCCTGTCCATGGGAGTAAAAATTGTGTCACTTAACACTAAAGGTCTGAATTGTCCACAAAAACGCACTTCATACCCACAAAAACGCACTTCTCTATTCAATACGTTAAAACCCCTCAAAGGTGAGGTGGTGTTCCTCCAAGAGACGCACTTTGTGAAATCTAGCCACCCGGAGCTCCACTCTAAATGCTACCCGCAGTCCTTCCTGGGTGATCCCGCCCACAAAAGAAAGGGTGTAGCCATTCTTTTAGCTAACTCCGCTCCGCTCAATTCATACCCGCTTCAATCCACCCAGACCCCAGATCCTGATTCTGGTGGGTGTACTGGATAACACCCCTTATACATTTGCTAATATATATGCCCCCAATCAGGGACAAACTTCCTTCTTCCGAATATTCGCTGACACTCTCGACCTGGTCTGACCACGGCCTGGTCGTGGCGGATTTGGCTAGCTCTCAAACTCGCCCTCATCCCTTCTTGTGGCGTCTCAATGATAGACTACTATTAAACCCCCAGACACGTCTGCAGCTGCAATCGGAAATAAAGTCATACTTCGCCACTGACTCCCCGACATCACCCCCCATGCTTGTTTGGGATGCCCATAAAGCTGTACTAAGGGTCTCCCTGATTAAGATCGCATCGCAGGCCAAAAAAATTCAGGTCCCAAAGGGTACAGGAACTGTCGACCCAACTTGCTCAATTGGATAGGCAACACAAATCTTCGGGTTCTGTGGAGACCTATAAACAACTACAAACAATTAGATGCAAACTGAATATGCTCCTCGCACGCCAAGCAGAGAATTCCCTAAAGTGGCTTCAACAGACATATTATGAAAATTGCAATTACCAGGTTGTACAGAAACAAAACTAGGCCTAAACTTTGTTTTTGTTGCAGATGAAGCTTTTGCCCTACAGCCACACATTCTACGGCCCTTTCCATAGAGGTTTCTAAACCCTGAAAGGCGCATTTATAATTACCACCTTTCACGGGCAAGACTTGTTGTGGAAAATCGTATTTGGTATTTAACAAGTTTAAAATATTCCACACAAATATTAATCTGCAACATGAAAAGCTCTGCTGTGTGGTGCTTGCCTGCTGTGTTTAACATAACTTTTTACGCAGAAAATCCTCAAATAATTCAAACACACAAGAAAGTATGGATGCACTACAATGTCCAGAAGAAAATGAAAGATGGACCCCTTTGGAACATGGGTCTCTTAGTAACACAAATGAATCTGCTAAAACAAATAGGGATTGCTATGTTGAATATTTTAATGGTGAAGGTGCAGTATCATGGCAAAAGGATATGGTTTAGTAACTAATGTTTGTCATGGAACATTTGTGTGCCGCACAATAAATGAATAGTGATGAAAATGGAATGATGTCTTTTATTAATTAATAATTTACTTACTATGGGGTAGATCCAGAACTATGTTTGCCGTACGTTTACTCGCGTAGCGTATTTACGCGTGCGTATCTTCTATATGCTCCCCTTGTCACACCCCTTGAATGTACGTATTTTGTCAAGATACGCTTTCCAAACCCTACCTTAACTTTTGGCAACGTAACCGCAGTGATCCGCACACGTACGTATGGGAAACACATATTTACGCAGCTAAGCACGCCCATACTGTACACTTTAAATACAAACCCCCGCCTACTTAACGTATTTTAGACATATTTTGGACTCACGTAAAATTGGCACGCCCACGCGTAAGTATTGACACACACATACGTTCACAATTACACTACGGTACTGAGCGTATTTTCTATAGTGCGCATGCGCAGTACTTACCAAAATTTTACGTTTTCGCCACGCGTAAATTCGCTCACAAATGTTGTTCTGAATCTGGCCCTATGTCTGTGTCTTCTATGTGGTACTTTGTTGAGTTTTTTTTTTGTAAACAGGTTTGCTATTTTGGTTTTAACAAAAGGTACATCAGCATGGGAGAAATAGGGTTTGCAAACTTGCACCAAAGCTTGAAGGGCTGCGGCCTGTTTCTGTTTTTTCAAGTAGTCCGCAGACTTGCTCTTCCACAGGCAGGAGTTGGCATGGTATGTCTCAATGAATTCACGAATGAACTCCTTTTTCTCTGCCATTCCTATTATATAACATTATATAAAAAAGTTATTTGTGTACAGTTTGCTTTTAACTCATTGGGCTGGATCCAGACCTTGTTAAGTGCATGAACTTAGTTACTCAAGGGCTAAACCATGTTGATTTCAGGGGGAGCCAAGTTAATTGTATTCTTTTCATGCAGGGATATATCTTTGAATTGCTTACTGCACACAGATACTGACCAGCTTTACTATCACACTGTTATTTAGACTTGGGATAGGAAACAACACCTCTTAACACTAATACTGTTTGCAACAAATGAAATATGACTCCCCTGAAATCAACATGGTTTAGCCATTGAGTAACTAAGTTCATGCACTTAACAAGGTCTGGATCCAGCCCATTGTTGTGATTGTTTCCAATAGGAAAATGTTAGGTTTTTATGGTAACCTTTGCTGACATTTATCAATGTTCACTAGTAATCTTCTTTCACTTTCATTGCATGTTCAATAAAACATGTACATTCACAGTGCATGTGTGTGTTTATTAAAAATTCTTCATACATGTTATAGTTCACTCCAATAAACATGTCCCACAGCTCTTAATGCACAAGGAGGGACCTGCATATATAAGCAGGTGGTTAAACACAGGTGCTGCATGAAATGTCCCAGTTCATTTGCATAATCACGCCTCTACTTCATCATAAATTTAGATCTAAAAGATCTAACAATTATCGTGAAATGGCCATATACTATGCGATCTTTCAAAAAATCTGGTGCATTTTATAGTTTTAAATCAAACATGTCAAAAGATCAAATAATCGTTCAGAAGCCCTTTTTGGCCGATTATTGGATTTTCGTCCAAAAAATCGTTACCATACACTTGCGCGATAATTCGGGGCCTTATGTGATAATTGAAGGATCAGCCCGATAATCGCTCTAGTGTATAGCCAGCTTTACTCTCAGAGCTCCTGCTACCAGTTTCCTGATGGATCCAGACTTCCATGCAGCCTAAGGGAGGCTTATATGGAGATACGATGGCTCACCCCTACCATAAAACTTAAAATGAGGATTGAGCAGAAGTCTGGATAGTACAAAGGACACTTACCACACCCTCACTATACTATTTGTATACTCCCTCCCACATGTAGCGGAATCTCCTTTCCATTACTGCCTTGTCTCGCCCCGCTAGCCAGATGTATTCTGGGAATGCGAGGCTTACATTTGTACTTTTGTAAAAAGCAGGTCTTTTTCAATCGGGAAGCTCCCCCTTTTGCAGAGGTCTGGATCCCGCAATGTGCATGAGCAAGCTAGCTGTCATTTTATATAGCGCACATGCAGTACCATGACTTACATTTTGGAATGCAGCCAACCGATGCAGAAATCATATAATATACGCTTGATGGGTGAGATACGAAATGGTAATCATACAATAAGGGTGTTCCAAAGCCCTTAATTGCAATCCACCATTCAATACAAAGGCATTCCGCAAGTGGAGACTTAAGGTTGGGTTCTGCATGCAGAAGGCCCGTGCAGGGTGTGTGTACTCCCCTCGCATGTGGGGATTTATGGATCTCCTATTCCATACGTTACCCTCCATCGTGGAGAAACATACGGAATTTACTTGTAGTTCAGGATCTGGTCCAGTGCCTTAATATTACCTTGGAGACAGTAGCTTAACTACAATGGGTGCAGTCTTTCCTTGAAAAAGCCGACGACCGGCAATCGCGCATCTCCTCTGTGTGCACCTGGAGGGGGGGTGCTTTGAACTTCTTCTCCGACCGCTCCTCACACTATTTGGGACCCTTCTGCTAAACTGTAGTTTAGGTAAGGGACAGATACTGACCTTGGAAGAGGCAAAGTGCTGGCCGTGAGGCCGCTAGCTGTTATATAGGGAGAGGTTCCTGTTCTTCCTAGTCAGTGGGTCTACTAAACGGTGTTTTGTATGATTGATGAGGTTTTTGCAAAAAAATAACTTTGCTGAGATTGTTACTGTATTCTGTTTTGTTCATGTAATTTTTTCTTTATTTTCGCCTTATTGATGTTTTTAACTCTATTTGATATTAAAGTGACAAGTTTTTATTCTCTCAGTTTTGTGTTTGAGATTTAAACTGTTACTAGACAAGACGCAGTGCACCATAAACAGTTGTCGTTTGGATCAAACTCTTTTTTGATCTGTTTTGTGTATCTACAATGGGTGCAACAGCTGCTATGTGGCTGCTGTGTCACTACCTGCATGCACAGAAGAGGGCCCATTCTGTCCTTTTTAGAACAAAACATAGAGAACAGGAGGACAGAACCTGGCTCCCTCTGCAATTTGCTATGAGGCAGCTCTACCCCTGCTGGGACATGTTGGAGGTATCTTTTCCTGATCCCTCTTCTTAATGCTCAAGCTTCCCCTGGAACAGACATGTCTGATGTTTTATTTTATAGAGGTCATTGTATAGTGGTCACAGTAGGATGCAGTGTGTATTATATGTTGGTATATAGGATGTATTATAAGGTGACTAGGATGTAGTGTGTATTATATGGTAGCAAGGAAATTGAAGTTATTTAAAACGTGCTTTCTAAATATGGACCAGAATCAGATTTAATAACATCAGGTGATTTACGCATGCGCCCTCCAGATGTTACACTAGGATTACTATAGTATAGTATAGTGTTCCGTCCGAGCCCATTTCTGAGGAAATGGGCCGTGCTTTCCTTCCGCCCACTAAAGCAGGTGGGGGGAAGCATGTAAAGTGTACAGTGTGGGAGGGGGCACGCCGCAGTTAAGGCAGGCTTATGGCAGCATAAGCTGCCATAAAGCCCGCACGCGAGAGGGGAGTGACAGGGGGTGTGCACTCCCCTCTCGCTCGCGTAATTACGGAAAGCGTGCGGGAGTCTGAAAACGGTCCTATATTATTAACATTGAGTATGGAGACTATTTTTATAAGTCCATAAGTTGGCATAGACCATTGAGTAAGAGGCTTGTAAATTAGAGTTCTGCAGACTTAAGAAGGAGCTTGAAATTAAGGGCCGTATTCACACCTAAGAAGCTTCTGCTTCTTAGGTGCGTATATTTAAGAAATGACCTACTACACATGCATAGTAGGTCATTTATGCAATCTATGTGCCAGTTAGGTCTGTAGATTTCCTCCGTGCTGTCTTTAATGACAACATAGAAAGAGGCAGCGTAAGTGTTTAGGAGTTGGAGGGGGAGGGATTTAGATTAGCCGGGGATTGCGGGGAGAGGAAAGTTCCATGTGTAGTTTCCTTCTTAAGAAGGAAACTACGCACGGTTAGATAAGGTAACCCTATGGAACTCGTTAGTGTCATAAGGGGTAGATCCCGAACTCCCCTTCCAATCCGTTTACTAGCATAGCGTATTTACAAGTGCGTGCCTTCTATACACTCCCCTAGGCACTCCCCTTGAATGTATGTACTTTGATCACTCTCGTCCGCACACATACGGATGGGCAACGCAGACTTACGCAGCTAAGCACGCCCATACTGTACACTTTAAATGAAAACCCCCGCCTACATTGCGTATTTTAGATGTACTTTAGTCTCATGTAAAATTGGCACGCCCACACGTACGAATTTACGCAACTGATACGTGAATGGTTAATACGCTCAGAGTTACATTACGTTATGTAGAGTATCATCTGTCGTACGCATGTGCAGTATATACAAAATCGCGATTTTACGTGTCCGCCAGGCCTAAATTCGCACAGACGCATTGTTCTGGATTTGGGCCAGTGACACAATGTATCTCCAATGTGTCTGCGCAGGGAAAGTCTCAAAGTTTTAACCACAGTGGGCAACAAAAACGTTCATAGTATGTAAGTGGAAAGTGACTCACTCTCCCCAACTAGATCGCAGGTAAATTCTCTGTAATGAAGTGCTAAAAGTCCTAGATTAGGTTCTTGCAAACTTCAGAGCGGCGTCTCCTCGTGTCTCTCTCCTGCAGAAGTTGCAGCCTCACTATCGGTTCCCGGTTCCTGCTTGTGTCAGACAGTGATTCTCCGGACCAAGATGACAGGAGGGAGCGGAGAAAACAAAAGACAGAGGAAACGCCACTTCCTAGTGTAAAATCGTTTTTTATTTGTAATAAAAGTAGAAAGATGTGGATAAAATACTCACAATTGAGCATGGGACATCTATATAAAAATGCCCATATGCGTTTCCCTGCGCAGACACATTGGAGATACATTGTGTCACTGTGGTTAACCTTGGGTATTTTCTCTATGTCGATACATCGTGTCACAGGGCATGTTCTATTGACTCCACTTATGTTAAGTTGCATCTATGTGAGAGCTGATATTCGGGAATATCATCTATCTTGTGAGTTCATTTGTTATACCATGAACGTTTTTGTTGCCCACTGTGGACTGTGGTTAAAACTTTAAGACTTTCCTTGCACTGACACATTGGAGATACATTGTGTCACTGTGGTTAACCTTGGGTATTTTATCTACGTTGACACATCGTGTCACAAGACATGTTTTATTGACTCCACTTATGTTTAGTTGCATGCAAGTGAGTGCTGGTATTCGGGAATACATCTATCTTGTGTACTAACACTGTTCTTCACTGATACAAAGTCACAGAAAAGCTACATAAGCCCAGCCGCCTCTGTTAGTGAGTTGAAAATTGTCTGCATGGGCTGCTCTATTAGTATCGCTGGTGTGTCCCTGCTCCACCCTCTCCACATTGCTATGCCCTTCGACCCATTCTGGCAACAAGGATTAGCATAAGTTTCCTTGTGGTCTCATGTATGGTAATGTATTATAATTACCACTCCTTAACAGCAAATCAGATCTTGTTTTGTATCCTTTGACTATCAGTTTGGGGAATTACTAAAATCTTATTTTTAAGCTTCTTCTTTCATGAGATTTCTAACCTTGTCCATTTTGAATCTGGAATTTTACTAACAAGTAAAGATTTCAGGCTTTGACTATATGTACAAATTGTTTACTTTTGACCTTGATTCCAGTTAGAAACCTATTGTCTACTCAGCTCTAACATGCAATACTTCAGCCACTAGAAAGGCCTATTGAGCTTGGTATATTTTAGTCATTAAGCAATTAGCAATTCAGCAATCACTTGTGTCAACATTTACATATATCATCTGGGTTACAACAGGTACATTTGTGTAAGAGGTTTCCCATCTGCAATGCAAATACTTCAGGAACTTGTATCTGCAGAGTTGCACAATATTACGTCTTCATGACAATTTCATGTGTAATGTATTTTTTATTTTTTTATTTTTTTTATTTATTAGTTTTTTTAAATGTTCAATTTTTATCAATGATCACCTGTAAAATGGAAAGGTTGTGAGGCCTCGTTTATGCTTTCTAAAGCTAGTTAGTTGCTTTGATGAATATAATTTTGTGTCCCTCCTGAAAATCCCTTAAACTTATAGAGCTGGATCCAGATCTCCTTTCGTCACCCAACATCCAGAAAAGATTTTCGGCTGTCTCTTTTTCAAATAAGCAGTCTTTACGATTTTTTTTTTTAACGGGTAAGTATGCATATTCATCCATTCATTTTCAGAAGCACCGCCCACCGGACCCGATGCAGACACAACTGGATAGGTGAGTAACCTGCCTCCACCTCCCTTCTCTGTCAGTCTCCACACTGGCTTCCTGTCCCTTTCAGAATTCTCTCCTCCTTCACCGCTCCCTACCTCTCCTCTCTTATCTCCATTCACACTCCCTCCCGTCCCCTCCGCTCTGCTGGTGACCGTCACCTCAACTCCAGCCAGATAACTACCTCTCATTCCCGCATCCAAGACTTCTTCCAGGCTGCCTCTCTGCATTGGAACAACCTACCAGGCAATCCAGCACCCACCAATCTTTCAAATGCTCCCTCAAACCTCACTTCTTCAGGCTAACCTACCCTTCCTCCATCTAAGCTTATCTGCCCTCCCCTGCCATCTTTATCCCTGTGTGTCTTGTTTGTTCACACTTTCCCACTTAGCATGTTAGCTCTTATGAGTAGGATCCTTTTCCCTCCTGTCATCATCCCTCTACCTTGTCCTCATTATTGCCCACCTTTTCTCTCTACTGTAAATCTCTTTCTTTACTTATCTGCTCCTACACACATATCCAGCATCTTTATCTTCCATACATATTGTTCTGTTATTATTGTACTGTATTTTATTTTTGCATAGGGCTTGCATTGTATTTATTTATTTATTATTTAATCATTAACACATTTTTATATAGCGCCATCAGATTACGTAGCGCTTTACAATTTTAACAA
>WWET01000856.1:287138-310254 GCA_011038615.1 Limnodynastes dumerilii | reverse complement strand
ACCCACAATGCTTGGGCCTGAACACGTCTCCCTGGTGGCCAAGGGGCCGCGGGATATTTGTCCCAGTGTATGGCCAGGTTTAGAAATGGAGTTTGGTCCTCTTACAACCTGCAGCCCTTGAGAAAGCCGACGACCGGCGAAATGCGCGTCGGACCACGCGCCTCCTCCTTGTGCACTGGCGGGGGTGCTTTATGAACATGCTTTACCTGTAGTTTAGGTAAGGGTGAGATACTTGCCTCGGAAGAGGCGAAGTGCTGGCCTCAAGGCCGCTAGTTATTACATAGGGAAAGGTTCCTGTTTTAACTTTAGTTAAGGGCCCCAACTCAGAGGCAATATTTTGTGTGTACTTCTATATTCGCAAACTCCCTTTGCTGTCATTATATGGTACCAATTAGTTCATGTTATCTTTTTTTATATTTCGCTGTCTTTTCTACTACTTAGCATTTTCTGTGCTTGATTTAATAAAAATGTATATCTAATGCAATCCGTTTTTGCAGTGTACTGAATTTTAACACTTATATTTTAAGACTATTGTGCACCACAAACAGCTGTCTTTTGAATCAATTCTCTCTGATTTCAATTTCCTTTGTACCAACCTGTGGCTTTCCAGGTGTTCTAAAACTACATCTCCCAGCATGCTTTGGTAAGTATCAGCTATGCCTATGAAGTAAAAGCATGCTGGGACTTGTAGTTTCACAACACCTGGAGAGCCACAGGTTGGCCACCCTTAAATCAGGGTGTAGTGTCGGATCGGTCTGCCTCAGATCAACTACTGGTTTATTTATATACAAGCATCAGTAAATTGCTGCCCCTTGCAATTTATTAGTATAAGTAGATTTACTAGATTTACATTAGACTTTAGTAAAGTAAGATTTTTTTTCTTTTGAAGAGTCTCTCTTGGTAATTCAGTCATTTAAAACCATACGATCCTGTTAAATCCTGGGAAATTACATGGTCTACACTGTGCAAGGAAATACGTTGATTTAGAAGCTTGAATCAGGTAGACAGTGATGAATATTCTCCTAGAATCAAATACTGTGTTTTTATAAACTGTTATTGTTAATTGTTCTGAAAAAAACAAACTCGTCATCATCATCAGCAATCATTGTTGAGTAGAACACTTGGGGCCACATTTACTAAAGAATTTGTCAAAATCGCCAGGGTTTGTTTTGTTTTTTTACTGGCGATTTTGAAATCTCAGATTTATTAATGTCATCTCGGCCATAAAATCACCAGGGATGGTTAAGTTTCCAAATCGCTGTAGTTATACTTTGCTGGGCTGTAATCACAGATCCGTTTTTTTAAAAGTACACAATTATACTCATGCACGTAGCAAGCCAACACCCACCAACACCTACCACACTCCCTGTCACAGTCGTGCAATCATAGACTTACACCTCCATAGAGCACCTCTAACTTTACGTGTAGTTACGTGCGTATATGAATTCCGTACGTGTGATTCTATGTAACCGCGCCCTCAAAGACCTCAAAATCCCTCCCCCCACCCTCTTTCACGTAACTTTTCCAGTACATATTTCAACCCCGCCCCTCCATATGTATGTCCCCAAGTGCGATTCACATGTCCGTACCTAAATCATTTACGTGCGTATATTCTAAAGTTACTACACATGCGCAGTTGAAACTTACCTAAAAATACGCACGCAACTTCACGTGAAAACGGATCTGTGAATACCCATGCCAATTTTTCCCATTCTAAACATACAAGTCTCAGATTTACTAAGGGGAGAATTTCAGGCTCGCTGTAGAATGGGTGTAAAATCGACAGAGTAAATAGAGGTGGGTGCGAGTGTTCCTAGAAACCCTTGGCATGCTGCCGCTTAAGGTACTAAAAGGCACACCATGCCCTGCAATACATGGGTATGCTCTCTGTACCTTCTAGCATTATATGCCGCAGCATGCTAAGTGTTAATAGCATGCCGCCACAAGAGTTTTTTTTATTGTTAGGGACTTTTAACATCATTTTTTAAACATTTAAACAGTTTAATAAATTAATTTAATAAGGGCCACGGTGTATGGCGATTTTGTAAGGGTTAATTGGCCGCGATTACAAGCTTAATTGTAGTTACTAAATTGACAGGGGAAACTTGCCCCTTAGTAAATTCAGGAATTAAAAAAGAAAATCGCTGCCAAACTACAGCGATGTGCAGCGTCTTTTGCAGCGATTTAAATCAAAGTAAATCTGGCCCTTGTTGTTGAAATAATCTTGTCTTGTAATCTGTAGGCTAGAGAGAAGTCACAGGAAAGAATATGAAGTTAGTAAAACAATGACATTGAATCATATCACTGCCTAAATGATATTTCATAGTATGAGAGTAATCATCATCTAGTACAAGCGACAATAAATCTAAACCAAGAAGCATACTGGGAAAAAACACTTTCTTAAAGGTAATGGGCTGAACCCAGACTGAAGTAAGTGCTAAAATTACTTCAGTCTGGGTAAAAATGACTATCTCACGGGGCAAGTCCATATTTGGGGACATAAAAATAAAAATAATAATAACAATGGAAATTTTTCAGTAAGAGTAAAAATAACACTAAAGGTTCGATCAAGGATAATTCCCCTAGAGGTACTAATTGTACTCCTACTAGTTCCTCAACCTCCTCTAAGAGTGAGTTCACTAAAGTTAACAACAAAGGCAAGAATAAAAGTAAACCTTCTCAAAATAAAAGTAAACCTCCTCAATATACTCAAAAGGTAAACAACTCCCATAATAGTTTCGTTAGATCATCCACCCAATTGTCTCAACCTTTGCCTAGATTGCTATCTGCTAGCCATCAATCTAAACAAACGGTGGCTAGCAATAGATTTGAAATTTTGAATACTATAGATATTGATGTACCGGCTCAAGATCAAGAACCAAGTACATCAGGTATTACTATACCTTCAATATCTCTAAGTTCCTACTCTTTTTTAGGGGATGTCCAGTCAGTGGATCGGGATTCGGGTCCGCTGAACTTGGGCAAACCACAAAGAAAAAGGGTCTTAAACACAGAAGAGGAAGGAGAGCTGGTAAACACCCCCAAAAAAAGACATCTAACACAATCAGCGGCATCTTCAATCTCTCGGACGTAGTACTCACAGAGGGTGATCTACGTCTTTTACAAGGAGGTTTGACATTTGCCCCGAGTTGTCCACCTAGTTATTTCGACTTGGTAATTGACCTCTCTAAATATGCCCGATCTTTAACTTTGAAGAGGCATTTTTTGAAAAATGACGAGAGACTCAACGTGAATAATCTAACTAATAATGAAAATTTAAATATAAATCAAACAGGACTTAAACCGAAGTCGAAATATTATTAGGTTAATTAGAGTCCCTTTTGTCAGAAGGCTTATCCTCTAATTGTATTTCTTATGAGGAATATTCTTATATTAGGAACCCTCACCCCAGAACGGCTACCACCTGCCTAAGGTCCATAAAGACTGACTCAATCCCCCAGGACGACCTATCGTCTCGGGGATTGGGTCTGTTTCCTCTCGGTTGTCCGAGTATTGGGACCTACACCTTAAGAAATATGTCCCTACTCTTCCGTCCTATATTAAGGATTCCACCCATGTCCTAAAAATTTTAGATAAATTGGAATGGAAGGACACATATAATCTATGTACTGTAAATGTACAGGCACTCTATACCTCCATCCCCCACGACAAGGGGATGGAGGTTATAGAAGAGGTACTTACTCTTGACCCCTCTATATCGGAGGGCAAAAAACAATTTTTAGTATGGTGCGTCAAATTAGTGCTAACCAATAATTATTTCCTCTTTAATGGGAAATATTATTTGCAGGTAATGGGGACTGCGATGGGTCCGATTTTCGCTCCCAGTATCGCCAACTTACACATGTGAAACTGGGAGCGAGATAACATCTATTCGTTACCATCGCAGTCCCCTGTCGTAAAATATGGACGATATATTGATGACCTGCTTTTTGTGTGGGAAGGGCCTCAAGATATGTTTGATTCATTTGTGTTTCAGTTAAACACTAATGAGTAAGAACTTAAATTTACATCTAAGTTTGGGGGATCAAAAATCGAGTACCTGGATTTACTCATAGAGGCGCCAACGTCCCCTACTCTTCCTGTTAACACAGATACTTTTGTTAAACCAATGGACGCTAACAGTTATCTTGAATTTACGAGTTGTCATCATTCAAACTGTAAACGAAACATCCCTTATTCGCAACTTTTACGCCTTAGGTGAAATATGGACAAGTTTGAATTGAAGGCCTCTTTGTTCAAGAAAAAATTCCAAGAACGCAATTATCCTGAGGAATTGGCTGAATTGAGTATAGAGAGGGCTCGCTCCCAAAATCGGAGCGACCTTTTGGAATATAAGACTAAACTCACCGAAACTCTCTCTCTTAATTGTAATTTTGTCACCAACTATAATGCTGCTAGTGACTCAATTCGTCACATTTTGTCCAAACACTGGCCAATTTTAAAATCTGACCCAGCCTGTCCAAAGTCCTTCCAGAGAGACCCTTGATAAGGTATAGAAAAGCCAAAAATCTTAAATCTCACCTTTCCCCCAGCTTTTTACCTCCTATCACCCCAGGGGAACCCAATTTCTTGTCTAAACCTGTAGGTTGCTACCCTTGCAGTAAATGTAAGATATGTGCACACATACACAAGAATAGGAAATCATTTTCTTATACAAAGAATACCAAAGAATATATGATTAAGCACTATACTAACTGCACTAGCACTTTTATTGTTTATTTAATAGAATGTGTATGCGGTATGCTCTATGTAGGAAAAACTAAACGCATGTTAAAAATACGAATCCTAGAGCATCTCCGCAATATAAAAAATAGAATTTTAAACCACAGCTTACCTAGACATTTCAGCGAGTGCCACGCTAGTAGTGTTGACTCGCTGAAAGTCAAAGCTATAGAATGGATTCCCAGGGATATTAGAGGTGGCGACAGGGAATTAAAACTCAATGAGCATGAATCTTTTTGGATAATTACCCTAAATACGTTGGCTTCCTTGGGTCTCAATGAGGGTTTTGAGTTGACCCCTTTTTTATAATTTAAACATATTTGTATGGAGCTTTTATACTACCTTTTTTAGATGAGATTTATCGTTTTTTAGATGAAATTTCTCGCTTTTAAGATATTATCTATATAATATTTTTCTATAATATTTTCTTTCTATAAGAGAGAGTGCGATACAGACTTTGAGGGAGAAATAAGAGAGAGTGCGATACAGACTTTGAGGGAGAAATAAGAGAGAGTGCGATACAGACTTTGAGGGAGAAATAAGAGAGAGTGCGATACAGACTTTGAGGGAGAAATAAGAGAGAGTGCGATACAGACTTTGAGGGAGAAATAAGAGAGAGTGCGATACAGACTTTGAGGGAGAAATAAGAGAGAGTGCGATACAGACTTTGAGGGAGAAATAAGAGAGAGTGCGATACAGACTTTGAGGGAGAAATAAGAGAGAGTGCGATACAGACTTTGAGGGAGAAATAAGAGAGAGTGCGATACAGACTTTGAGGGAGAAATAAGAGAGAGTGCGATACAGACTTTGAGGGAGAAATAAGAGAGAGTGCGATACAGACTTTGAGGGAGAAATAAGAGAGAGTGCGATACAGACTTTGAGGGAGAAATAAGAGAGAGTGCGATACAGACTTTGAGGGAGAAATAAGAGAGAGTGCGATACAGACTTTGAGGGAGAAATAAGAGAGAGTGCGATACAGACTTTGAGGGAGAAATAAGAGAGAGTGCGATACAGACTTTGAGGGAGAAATAAGAGAGAGTGCGATACAGACTTTGAGGGAGAAATAAGAGAGAGTGCGATACAGACTTTGAGGGAGAAATAAGAGAGAGTGCGATACAGACTTTGAGGGAGAAATAAGAGAGAGTGCGATACAGACTTTGAGGGAGAAATAAGAGAGAGTGCGATACAGACTTTGAGGGAGAAATAAGAGAGAGTGCGATACAGACTTTGAGGGAGAAATAAGAGAGAGTGCGATACAGACTTTGAGGGAGAAATAAGAGAGAGTGCGATACAGACTTTGAGGGAGAAATAAGAGAGAGTGCGATACAGACTTTGAGGGAGAAATAAGAGAGAGTGCGATACAGACTTTGAGGGAGAAATAAGAGAGAGTGCGATACAGACTTTGAGGGAGAAATAAGAGAGAGTGCGATACAGACTTTGAGGGAGAAATAAGAGAGAGTGCGATACAGACTTTGAGGGAGAAATAAGAGAGAGTGCGATACAGACTTTGAGGGAGAAATAAGAGAGAGTGCGATACAGACTTTGAGGGAGAAATAAGAGAGAGTGCGATACAGACTTTGAGGGAGAAATAAGAGAGAGTGCGATACAGACTTTGAGGGAGAAATAAGAGAGAGTGCGATACAGACTTTGAGGGAGAAATAAGAGAGAGTGCGATACAGACTTTGAGGGAGAAATAAGAGAGAGTGCGATACAGACTTTGAGGGAGAAATAAGAGAGAGTGCGATACAGACTTTGAGGGAGAAATAAGAGAGAGTGCGATACAGACTTTGAGGGAGAAATAAGAGAGAGTGCGATACAGACTTTGAGGGAGAAATAAGAGAGAGTGCGATACAGACTTTGAGGGAGAAATAAGAGAGAGTGCGATACAGACTTTGAGGGAGAAATAAGAGAGAGTGCGATACAGACTTTGAGGGAGAAATAAGAGAGAGTGCGATACAGACTTTGAGGGAGAAATAAGAGAGAGTGCGATACAGACTTTGAGGGAGAAATAAGAGAGAGTGCGATACAGACTTTGAGGGAGAAATAAGAGAGAGTGCGATACAGACTTTGAGGGAGAAATAAGAGAGAGTGCGATACAGACTTTGAGGGAGAAATAAGAGAGAGTGCGATACAGACTTTGAGGGAGAAATAAGAGAGAGTGCGATACAGACTTTGAGGGAGAAATAAGAGAGAGTGCGATACAGACTTTGAGGGAGAAATAAGAGAGAGTGCGATACAGACTTTGAGGGAGAAATAAGAGAGAGTGCGATACAGACTTTGAGGGAGAAATAAGAGAGAGTGCGATACAGACTTTGAGGGAGAAATAAGAGAGAGTGCGATACAGACTTTGAGGGAGAAATAAGAGAGAGTGCGATACAGACTTTGAGGGAGAAATAAGAGAGAGTGCGATACAGACTTTGAGGGAGAAATAAGAGAGAGTGCGATACAGACTTTGAGGGAGAAATAAGAGAGAGTGCGATACAGACTTTGAGGGAGAAATAAGAGAGAGTGCGATACAGACTTTGAGGGAGAAATAAGAGAGAGTGCGATACAGACTTTGAGGGAGAAATAAGAGAGAGTGCGATACAGACTTTGAGGGAGAAATAAGAGAGAGTGCGATACAGACTTTGAGGGAGAAATAAGAGAGAGTGCGATACAGACTTTGAGGGAGAAATAAGAGAGAGTGCGATACAGACTTTGAGGGAGAAATAAGAGAGAGTGCGATACAGACTTTGAGGGAGAAATAAGAGAGAGTGCGATACAGACTTTGAGGGAGAAATAAGAGAGAGTGCGATACAGACTTTGAGGGAGAAATAAGAGAGAGTGCGATACAGACTTTGAGGGAGAAATAAGAGAGAGTGCGATACAGACTTTGAGGGAGAAATAAGAGAGAGTGCGATACAGACTTTGAGGGAGAAATAAGAGAGAGTGCGATACAGACTTTGAGGGAGAAATAAGAGAGAGTGCGATACAGACTTTGAGGGAGAAATAAGAGAGAGTGCGATACAGACTTTGAGGGAGAAATAAGAGAGAGTGCGATACAGACTTTGAGGGAGAAATAAGAGAGAGTGCGATACAGACTTTGAGGGAGAAATAAGAGAGAGTGCGATACAGACTTTGAGGGAGAAATAAGAGAGAGTGCGATACAGACTTTGAGGGAGAAATAAGAGAGAGTGCGATACAGACTTTGAGGGAGAAATAAGAGAGAGTGCGATACAGACTTTGAGGGAGAAATAAGAGAGAGTGCGATACAGACTTTGAGGGAGAAATAAGAGAGAGTGCGATACAGACTTTGAGGGAGAAATAAGAGAGAGTGCGATACAGACTTTGAGGGAGAAATAAGAGAGAGTGCGATACAGACTTTGAGGGAGAAATAAGAGAGAGTGCGATACAGACTTTGAGGGAGAAATAAGAGAGAGTGCGATACAGACTTTGAGGGAGAAATAAGAGAGAGTGCGATACAGACTTTGAGGGAGAAATAAGAGAGAGTGCGATACAGACTTTGAGGGAGAAATAAGAGAGAGTGCGATACAGACTTTGAGGGAGAAATAAGAGAGAGTGCGATACAGACTTTGAGGGAGAAATAAGAGAGAGTGCGATACAGACTTTGAGGGAGAAATAAGAGAGAGTGCGATACAGACTTTGAGGGAGAAATAAGAGAGAGTGCGATACAGACTTTGAGGGAGAAATAAGAGAGAGTGCGATACAGACTTTGAGGGAGAAATAAGAGAGAGTGCGATACAGACTTTGAGGGAGAAATAAGAGAGAGTGCGATACAGACTTTGAGGGAGAAATAAGAGAGAGTGCGATACAGACTTTGAGGGAGAAATAAGAGAGAGTGCGATACAGACTTTGAGGGAGAAATAAGAGAGAGTGCGATACAGACTTTGAGGGAGAAATAAGAGAGAGTGCGATACAGACTTTGAGGGAGAAATAAGAGAGAGTGCGATACAGACTTTGAGGGAGAAATAAGAGAGAGTGCGATACAGACTTTGAGGGAGAAATAAGAGAGAGTGCGATACAGACTTTGAGGGAGAAATAAGAGAGAGTGCGATACAGACTTTGAGGGAGAAATAAGAGAGAGTGCGATACAGACTTTGAGGGAGAAATAAGAGAGAGTGCGATACAGACTTTGAGGGAGAAATAAGAGAGAGTGCGATACAGACTTTGAGGGAGAAATAAGAGAGAGTGCGATACAGACTTTGAGGGAGAAATAAGAGAGAGTGCGATACAGACTTTGAGGGAGAAATAAGAGAGAGTGCGATACAGACTTTGAGGGAGAAATAAGAGAGAGTGCGATACAGACTTTGAGGGAGAAATAAGAGAGAGTGCGATACAGACTTTGAGGGAGAAATAAGAGAGAGTGCGATACAGACTTTGAGGGAGAAATAAGAGAGAGTGCGATACAGACTTTGAGGGAGAAATAAGAGAGAGTGCGATACAGACTTTGAGGGAGAAATAAGAGAGAGTGCGATACAGACTTTGAGGGAGAAATAAGAGAGAGTGCGATACAGACTTTGAGGGAGAAATAAGAGAGAGTGCGATACAGACTTTGAGGGAGAAATAAGAGAGAGTGCGATACAGACTTTGAGGGAGAAATAAGAGAGAGTGCGATACAGACTTTGAGGGAGAAATAAGAGAGAGTGCGATACAGACTTTGAGGGAGAAATAAGAGAGAGTGCGATACAGACTTTGAGGGAGAAATAAGAGAGAGTGCGATACAGACTTTGAGGGAGAAATAAGAGAGAGTGCGATACAGACTTTGAGGGAGAAATAAGAGAGAGTGCGATACAGACTTTGAGGGAGAAATAAGAGAGAGTGCGATACAGACTTTGAGGGAGAAATAAGAGAGAGTGCGATACAGACTTTGAGGGAGAAATAAGAGAGAGTGCGATACAGACTTTGAGGGAGAAATAAGAGAGAGTGCGATACAGACTTTGAGGGAGAAATAAGAGAGAGTGCGATACAGACTTTGAGGGAGAAATAAGAGAGAGTGCGATACAGACTTTGAGGGAGAAATAAGAGAGAGTGCGATACAGACTTTGAGGGAGAAATAAGAGAGAGTGCGATACAGACTTTGAGGGAGAAATAAGAGAGAGTGCGATACAGACTTTGAGGGAGAAATAAGAGAGAGTGCGATACAGACTTTGAGGGAGAAATAAGAGAGAGTGCGATACAGACTTTGAGGGAGAAATAAGAGAGAGTGCGATACAGACTTTGAGGGAGAAATAAGAGAGAGTGCGATACAGACTTTGAGGGAGAAATAAGAGAGAGTGCGATACAGACTTTGAGGGAGAAATAAGAGAGAGTGCGATACAGACTTTGAGGGAGAAATAAGAGAGAGTGCGATACAGACTTTGAGGGAGAAATAAGAGAGAGTGCGATACAGACTTTGAGGGAGAAATAAGAGAGAGTGCGATACAGACTTTGAGGGAGAAATAAGAGAGAGTGCGATACAGACTTTGAGGGAGAAATAAGAGAGAGTGCGATACAGACTTTGAGGGAGAAATAAGAGAGAGTGCGATACAGACTTTGAGGGAGAAATAAGAGAGAGTGCGATACAGACTTTGAGGGAGAAATAAGAGAGAGTGCGATACAGACTTTGAGGGAGAAATAAGAGAGAGTGCGATACAGACTTTGAGGGAGAAATAAGAGAGAGTGCGATACAGACTTTGAGGGAGAAATAAGAGAGAGTGCGATACAGACTTTGAGGGAGAAATAAGAGAGAGTGCGATACAGACTTTGAGGGAGAAATAAGAGAGAGTGCGATACAGACTTTGAGGGAGAAATAAGAGAGAGTGTGATACAGACTTTAAGGGAGAAATAAGAGAGAGTGCGATACAGACTTTGAGGGAGAAATAAGAGAGAGTGTGATACAGACTTTGAGGGAGAAATAAGAGAGAGTGAGATACAGACTTTGGGTTTCTTGTTTTTTTTTTGTGAAAATCTACATTGATGCAAACGATTTTGAAACCCAATAGAGTTAGTGAACTTTTCATTCAATTGGTAGAAAAAAATTCATCTACACAAACTATTTGTAATAGGAAATAAGTTTAGGGTATAATTTATATAAACTATTGAACTTAGTGTTTTATGATTTTCTTTTTTATACTATTTCTGTGAAGTATATAGTTGTCATTTTTACAAAGTGTGAACAATACTTGCTATTAATGATATTAGGATATCTGGTAATTACATTTAATTGTGAATCTTTTATCTAACAATTGTGAATCTTTCTACTATAAATCTTTCATTTATGTTTTCAGCTTGTGTATAAGAAAAATATATTCTTCTTCTTTAAGAATTGTTTTAATCTGTTAACTATTTTAAGTTTCCTGCCAACCTAAAATCTATAGAAGAACAAATAGAAGCAAAAATAAATTCATTTCGCTTAATACTAGTGTGAGATCTCTGAGTTTTCTTTCATTGACTCACCTCTCTGCAATATTATCTGAATAACTTTGAACCTCTACCCTATAACAAAGGCGCGTACACATGAGTGCTGAAAACTGCAAGGTCCCTCTCCTCTGTGCCCCACAGCAGCAACACCCCCCTATAGTTACGTTCCTGGCTACACCACTGGCTGTAGTATGCCACAGTGACATTCAACATGAGAATAGGGTTAACTGATCAGCATTCTTCTATCTGACAGGGTCATTAACTTAACATCTAATGTTGACAGTTCATGTGTTCCGCATTACTAGGTACTAATAGGTTCGGTAGAAATTTTTCTGTACAAATTTGCCTCATATGAGATTCAAGGCTCTATTTACTAAACTTCAGAAAATATAAAAAGGAGATGTTGCCCATAGCAACCAATCAGATTTTAGCTGAAATTTTCTAGTATGTAGTGCAGGGCTCAAAGTGGCGGTATGTCATACCGTCACTTCTCCCACTGAATGATCTGAAAAGCCATAAATCTCCATTTACTTCTATTATTTCTATATTTTCATACAGCCACTTCTAAATGTCCACTATGACCACTGATGTAGTAGGAAAGTTAGAGCTAGAATCTTATTGGTTGCTATGGGCAACATCTCCACTTTTCCTTTTCCGCAGTTTAGTAAATCTAGTCTTTGGAGTTTCATGCATTTCTAATTGATAATAATATTCTATGGAAAATGCTATTTTATTTTGGTATCACTTCATAGGGCTGATCTTGAGCATACCATTTTGAACTGCAAGAGGAGGCAAATTTACATTGTGAAAGCAGAATTAGAATTGAGAGGTGATGTTTTTTAGCTCAACTTTAATTTATTGATTAAACACAAAGCTATGCAGTATTTATTATTATTTATGAACAGGTTTTAATATAGTGCCAGCAGTTTACTTAGCGCTTAACAATTATTATAAACAGGACTGGGTGGTAACAGACAGACTGGGTGGGTAAGAGGGCCCTGCTCACAAGCTTACACTCTATAGGACATCGGGTTTGATACATAAGGGCAAGTGCTATATATCACACAATGGACCAGCCAGGGTGTATGGTAAAAGTGCTCAGTGCTCTGTATGACCCAGCCACACAGCAGTGATAGTAACAGAGATGAGGGAATTTTAGAATAGAAAGACAGAGTGTGCAGGTTTGTGTTAATAATGTAATAGAGAGGCAAAGTGGAAAGCAAAGCAGTTGTTAATATGGTAAATAAAGCTTAAGAATAAGCTTGTCTGAATTGATGAGTTTTGAGGGAGCACTTGAAAGTTTGGAGAATAGAGAATAGTCTTAATGAGTGAGGAAGGTTATTCCAGAGAGTGGGTGCAGCCCGGGAGAAGTGTGGGTCCCTGTTGAGAACGGCCCTATTTCGATAGGGCTTTTTGCTCTCAGCCAGTTCTGAACTGGCTGGGATATCGATTGCTTATGCCTCAATGAGGCATAGCAATCGATCACGGAGTACCGAACACAGTGTTCCGAAAGCTAAGTAAATATTCTATCCCCAACCCACTCCCTAACCCTAAGTCCCCTCCCCCATGCAGCTTGACCCTAAGTCTCTTCCCCCACAGCCTAAACCTAAGTCTCAACCCCCTGCAGCCTAACCCTAAGTCCCCAGAGAGGGTTACTTGCAAATGAGTGGGTGAGTATGCAAATCGCATACTCACCTATTAAAAAAAAAAATTCTAAAAGTGCTGTCAATCGAAAAAGAGACAGCCAAAAAGCAACTTTCGGCTGTCCATACTTTGTAATGACAGCCATCACAGTGGGGGCTAGCAACGGCCCAGGAGAAGTCCTGTAACTGGGAATCAGAGCATTTATGAAATGTACAAGACAATTATAAATCTTGTGATGATCTGAGAGAGTGAGCTGGGATATCTATTGAGACAAGTGAGGATATGTATATAGCTGCAGTCTTGTTTTTGGCCTTATAGGTTAGTAAGAGGATTTTGTATTTGATTCTGTAGTAGGGAACCAGTGTAGAGATTGACAGAGAGGACTAGCTCTTTTTGAACGTTTTGCAACGAAAATCAGTCTTGCTGCTGCATGCAATATGGACTGTAGAGGGGTAACTTTATATTGTGGGAGTCCATTAAGGAGAGCATTGCAGTAATCAATGCGGGAGATGATTGATGAGAGTAATAGTTTTAGCAGTGTCTTGTGAGAAATATTTTCGTAATCTGGAAATCTTTTTAGGTGTATATAGCAGGATTTAGAAACAGATTGTATGTGGGGCACAAAGGACAGTTCAAAGTCAAGTGTAACACCTAGACAGCGAGCTTGAAGTGTAGGAAATATTTCAGTGTTGTCAACAGAAATAGAAGTTGGAAGCTTTTGTTGGAAGGAAATGTTAATAGCTCTGTTTTTGAAACATTGAGTTTGAGAGGACATCCACGATGAAATGTCAGAAAGACATTCAGTTACGCGGGCCAGTTGGTGATAGATCAGGAGTGGATATGTAGATTTGTGTATCATCTATATAGAGATGATATTGAAAATCAAATGACTTTATTAGTTGTCTAAGGGAAGCAGTCTGTATTGTATTGTGGTCACTAGGATGCAGCGTGTATTGTCGAAAGTGACCATGGGCCAGATCCAGAACTACGTCCGTCTTCCATAGACGGACGTAGTTCACTAAACAGTAGCTACTGCGCATGCGTAGTAGCTATTGTACGTGATCTGCGTATCGTTTCGATATGTAGATTGTGTATATGCGGTCTAAAAGAAGACGGACGTAGTTCTGGATCCGGCCCTATGATTTGGATCATTAATGCTAAGCCATTATAATTATGTTGGGAACAAGCTAATAAACAACATGTCAGCTAAATGGTTTGAAACATACACAAGGAGCTTTTGATGCAGTGCTGTAACAACAGTTCAGGCAATCGTTTAACTGTTAAATCAGTTGTGTCTGCTCCACATTTAATTCTTTTTAATTTTTTTTTTAAATAAATAACTAAAGAAAAGAAACAATGGATACATGATTGTCTATAGTTGGAAACTAGACTAGACTATATGATTTTAAATCTGCTCCAACAATTTATTTGCATGTAGTGCAATTTAACCTAATCAACAGGGCATTCTTTTTTACCGTGACTATAAATGTGTTCAAGAAAGAAACAATTAGCCGAGACCCCACATGAAGAGAGCACGGTGTGAATTTAATTCTCTGTATTTAACTGTGTGGCAAGATCAGTTAGTTCTTCTGTACAGTCTGTGTTTGACATGATAAAATTGCAGGGCACAAATTCCACATGTGAATTCAGACTTTTGGTGTTTGAAGAAATGTCTCCCCATTGCAAAGAGCCTTTAGGGGACTAACAATTAATCAACATCATTCTGGTTCTAGCCAGAAAGTGCATATTGAGCAAATGGATATATAATTCGGCACTCACAAATAGACAATTATCTTATCAGCTTCAGCTAATAATATCTATGGCGTAATGGGACCTATTATTAGATAAGGAGTCTACTCCCCCATAGTCGGGAAAGAAATAACATAATTATGTTACAGTACCTTAATGGAAAAAGTTGCTGAAAGCCGTAGCAAGTTATTCTCTGGTCAAGCTCTCTTATATTATTATTATTTTTTATATACTGTAAGTGTATAACCTTTATATTTTGTTTGTGAAAATGAATAATGATTGCAGTTGTTTTCTTTTCATTTATTAAGTTAGTGAAGAACTTAAGTGTTAGTTATTACAGCAAAACAGAAATATCATTAAAGGAATAATTCTTATTTAAATACAACAATTTTTGCAATATAAAAATTAACTATTTCCTAGGCTCTTTTAGAAATTTGTGCATCGCTAAGTGTTATAATAAAGGTGATTGATATAATTTACAAGTATACATGAAAATATTTCCATATTTCTTCTCTTTATCCTTTAACATTGTTTCCGGTGGAACTTAAGGTTCAGTAAATACACAGAGTTAAATGACACCACACAAGACAATACTTAGAAATTATAGTATTTAATAAAGAATTAAGCAAAATACATGAATAGTACTTGGCTTCGAGTGGTAGTTATTGAGGGTACTTCTGCGCTTGCTCAGGTCAGTTACGTTCAAAGCCTGGATCACTTCTGCATTCAGTCAGGTCAGTTACGTTCAAAGCCTGGGGCACTCCTGCACTTAGTCAGATCATTTACGTTCATAGCCAAGATCACTCCTGCATTAAGTCAGATCAGTCCTGTATGAAGCCAGTGAGCAGACTTTGTGCCAAGTCTTTTATACCCCGACAACAACAGAGCCGGAACTCCCCACCTTATTAGGTTATAATCATGTTCTAAGCAAGTTAATTAGTACTACTTTTCTAACTAATTTCTACATTCCACATATGCGCAGTATAAGCTAGCATGTTAGTGTCACATACCCTCTGCTCCCACCAAGCTGTCTTATTGACATGCCTTGGCCTTCAGTGGCGCACCCAGGGGGGAGGGGGTTCTGGTTGCCCACAAACCCCCCAGATTGAAAAATCAAAAAAATATTGAAAAATGTGCAAAAAAAATTTGAAAATGCAAAAATGGGCATGGCTTCGCGGGTGTCGCAAAAGGGGCGTGGCTTAGGGGCCATGTGATCTGGAATGATATGGAGAAAGATGGTCCTGGCCTGTGCTGCATTAGGAAAGCAGGTGGGAATGGTGAATGGGTCACTACAAATACAACAGTGCTTATGCACTGACACAGGCTCTGTACATTGTGTAATGTGCTCGCACTCTACTAATGCATTGTATGATGCTATTACTATTAGATGTGTACCTTCAATATAAAGCTACTATTTTATTGTGTGAAAGAAGTAACTTATAAATCACCTATAAAAAAAAATATCAGAACAGGACTTGTTACAGCCAATAACCAAAGCATTTCCTTAATGTAGAATTTTTATTATTTTCAAATCTACATTATATCCTGCTTTCACAGAGAACGTTACTGGATGTCTTACATGTCCTGGCAGTCAGATAGTTTGACCATATTATCAGTATTGTTGTTTTACATATGTTTTCTTTTTTAACAGGGCATCATATTAAGTAGCTCTTCACAATTTTACATACATCAACCTCTGCCACATTAGTCTAATTCCCTAAAAAACACACACATATACACGCTAGGGGTAATTTTTAGAGCTTGGGCAGGACGTGGCGGAGCTTATTTGCCGCGTTTTTCGGGCTCCAGAACGTTTGCAGCTATGAATCGGTTCTTTTAGACCACATATACGCAATCTACGTATCGAAACGACACGCAGATTACGTACAATAGCTACTACGCATGCGCAGTAGCTACTGTTTATTGAACTACGTTCGTCTATGGAAGACGGCCATAGTTCTGGATCCGGCCCTAATTCCCTAAAAAACACACACACACACATACACACACACACACACACACGCTAGGGGTAATTTTTGCCTCGTGCAGTATGACATTGTGGGCAGGTCAGGAGAAGAGCTTGGGCAGGACGTGGCGGAGCTTATTTGCCACATTTTCAGGCTCCAAAACGTTTGCAGCTGTGATAATATACCTCACATGTATTAATCGCATTGGAAACCCCCCTTTCAAATTCCTGCATTTGCCACTGGTCTTGAACATCTGGTTCTACACAGTATTAATAACACGTTTGCATAAAAGCACATTAAAAATGGAGAACAGCAGCCATTTTAGGCTGCCTGGACACAAACATTCCTTGGGTTTGTCATCTATCTAGCGGGGATTTAAATCTTACAGTACAAGCCCATTCATATGCACCTAAGGGTGCCGTTCCCTCCCCAGTCTTGCCCCCACTTACGAGTGCCATAAGCTACCTTAATTTCCTGTACATATTTTCACTCTTAAGTAGCGATAATACGCATGGACATTGACAAGCCCTCCCTCCCAGCCTCATTTAAATGACTCCCCCCACCCACTTCTCCTAACTATCTATGGAGGGTGCAGTCGCATATATTCTTTTACTTATAAAACTTTAAAGACTGCCCTTAGTGAATCTACGTACCCAAGTGGTACGAAGATATCACAAAAAATCTATTACGCATGCGCAGTAGATAAAAACTTAAAAAACTGCACCTAAGATGCCAAAGCTTCTTAGGTGTGAATCAAGGCATGATCCTCATTTACACACTGGCCCCATTTTCTGTGTAAATGTTAAAGTAGGGTCCTATCGGTTAAAATCCCTTACTTACGAGGGACCTAAGCTATAGGAAATTTGCTGCTACTGTGGGCAGAGCTCTGACTGCAGCAGTAACAAAGTTCTGCATCCAGGCCATGTACTATATTTATTACCTTGGTATTTGGTAATGTACGGTAGGCACTCTGGTTTCCTTTTTTTTCTTTTTCTTTATTAAGACAAAGCAATGCATTCAATTACAATAATATTGTATGAACAAGTAAAACATTAACATTTTGCATGTACATTCAATCTTGTGTCGTGCGTTAGTTTATTCATCTAATGTCCATTAGGATCTGTATAACATTTTGTGTGCTAAACAATAACCATTCAGGAGCTCATCATTGCCAGAAGAACTAGACATTAATGCAAGTTACGCTCTGTAATAATCAAATCATTGAGATGATATCACATAACGCAGTTCGCCCCCACTGCCACTTCCGTTGAAATGCTACGCTAAGTTCATTAAATTACTATGTGTATTGAAGGCACTGCTGTAAGCGAGTTTTGAGGTGTGGAGGAAGGTTTCGATGTAGCTCTGCCATGTGTCAAAGAAATTTCCACCGCTAATTCCTTAGCTAGTGAAGTTTCCAGCCATTTAATATGAAATAAAAAGATCAGTTTCTCCTTGAATATAGTAAAAGAAGGTGGCCCGGCTTTTTCCATATCTGTAAAATCGTTTTCGGCACCTGCACTTATAGCAAATAACAGCCTTTAAACACCCCTAGCCCCTATCTTTTTCTCTTTGGGAAGAATGTCTAATATGGCCCACTCAGGTGTGAAGGGTACATAATTGACCAAAGATTCTGTTGCATATCTCAAATTGTTCCACCGCTTGTTGAAATGTCGAGGGGCATTTATTTTGTTTATCCACTAGAGCTGAAATTGAGAGAAGACCCCGCTCCTGCCATAAACCAAAGGGGTAAGTTGCCCTGTCCTGTTGGAAGTCGGGATTATGTAGGAACCTTTGGTGTAGGGAGGAGTGTGAATTAAAATTAAACTTGTGTCTCAAGATGTGTCACGCCAGACCCGCCATGTTGACCACAGTAAAGGGTTTTCCCAAAATGATTGGTCAATTTCCTGATCGTGCAAATGAAGAGATGATACCAAGTTTAGATCAATAAGAAACCCAATTTCCATAAGGGTGTAGATTAAGGTATTAAATAACCAATCCCTCAAGTTTTGTAATATTGATGTGTTACGGTAGCGCTTCAAGTATGGGAAATTTATTCCCCATTGACTTTAGATTGTTGAAGATTTAAGAAACTAATACAGGGCCTTCAACCCTTCCAAATAAAGGGCCTGATCCAGAATTAAGGTCGTTTTTTTTGTACGCAATTGTACACTGGGTACGCACTACTAAATATAATGCACTCCCCCTGGCGCTCCACTAGCACGCATATAAATTAGCTGACTTACGTGCTTAAAACCCTACTTTAACTTTTCCTTTTGTATCTCTGGTAATATATAAGGCCTTGTTGTATGTAAGTATCTAACCCAGCACATACTGTACAATTTAAATGCCTTACCCCACCCGCAATGCGTATTTTTGGCTTGCGTAAGGATGTCACACCCTTTCCTATGGAGTTACGTACAAGTTACGTACGATCAGTGTTATGATGTGTAAATTAGCGGACGTTATTAAATCTGGATCTGGCCCAAAGTTCCTGAAAAGACTATTACCTTTTGTAATGTTGGAGTGTGAGAATTATAGGTAAAGGCTGTAAGATATATATTATACAAGGAACCGACATCATCTTAAACAGGTATGCACAACCCAAATGAGACCCCCCCCATATGCCTCTCCAACTCAATAATATTTTTTAGATATGTTGGCCCTGTATAGTAGGGTAGGGTTTTTGGCCCTTTAACCAAACAGGAACAGGGACCTAGGGCCTGATCCAGACCTATGCATGAGAGCGGAGCGTATTACCGCTTCAGCATAAAAACTTTCACTCCCCCGACACTCCCCTTACCTTCTTTTCATTACGCCCGCCGAACCCTACCGTAACTTTTCCCTGTGTTCGTACGTATTTTTGTAGCGACGCGCTCTTCGTAGCGGCCTAAGCACGCCCATACTGTACAATTTAAATGGCTCCCCCCGCCTACATTCCCTAACTCCAGCGTCCGTACTAACTTCGTACTATAAACACGCCCCGTCGTCGGAAAATACGCAAACAATACGGACGCCAGAATCGCCGCTACGAAAAGGTCTTTGGTACGACCGGAAGTTGTCACTATGCACGTGCGCAGTGCGTTTTTTCTGCTGTTTTTATGCTTACGATCAGCGTTAGCTCGCATGCGAGCGTAGGTCTGGATCAGGCCCCTAGTGCCCAACCTACACACAGGCCTAGCGCCCGTCCCTAACCAGGGCCTAGCGTCCTGCTAACCAACCTAAAGCCCGCTTATACGCAATCTACGTAGCAACAAGTAACGTAGATTATGTTACAAAATTACTGCCTATGCGCAGTAGAACATATCGGAAAACTCCGGCCGCAGATGCAATGCGGCTGGAGCTATGCATATGGCCCAAAGACATTAGACTTTATCTGCTGTAAATGAAGTGTTCACCATTTTGTAAAAGGAGCCCAAAGTAAAGCTGGGTACACATTGAGGGCCTCATTTACTAAGGGCGCTTTTTAGCTGTGATTATGAATTGCCAGCCATCGCCGCAATTTTTTTTTTTAAATCGCAGGATTCACTAAGCGGTGTTTTTGGCTGGTGATTTATAATCGTCAGCGATGTGTCTCAATTTTTTGCAGGCTAAATCTCTACGATTTTCTGCTTATAATAACGGCGATTTAGCTGAAAAAATCGCCACACACACTGTCCCGTAGTAAACAAAAAAACTCACAGGAGGCGTTTTTAAATGGCCCTTTTTCAGAGAAAGTCAACCGAGATTTTACTAAGCGACGCTTAGCTATCTCTGACACTGTAAAAATGCCATGGTGATGTTTGCCATGGCAATTTTTTCAAAGATAACGTCCCGGTACGTTGCCTTTAGTAAATGCAGCGATTGCATAATCGGTGCTAAACTCCCGGAATTATGGTTGATTTGGACTAAAAGTTGCAAAGTTGAAAGTTTTAACTTACAATCCGACATCTTGTCCAACAGTAGTAACAATTTTAGCCCTGACTTGCATAATGATGTCCTCATACACACTGCTCTCTGTTCCCGTAAGCCTTTGCTGCGATGATTTGTACGCCCACAATGTGGCGCTAAGCAGAAAAATATGACTGGGAATTGCTGCACTGAAGATCCTGTGTCAATACACAATGCCGTTTTTGGCAGACATCGGGACATTGCCGATTGCAAAAATTAGGAGCTCCCAGAAATCTGATCACATGATGCGATGCAGTTTCTGATGATTCTGCAGCACCAGGGGACATTACATACTGGTAAGATGTCAGAGCTATCTGATAGTTATGATGTGATCTGATAATACCTCAGACTGAAATTTACTACTCATGCGCAGTAGTAAAAATTGCTAAACACCGGACGTATATATTTTATACGGTATTCTGAATACGGGCCTAGATGATGAAGACTGCAGTTTCTTAGCTGTATACTCTATAATTATAACTGAATTATCTTTGTTTCTGGCCAGTCTATATACTTGTGATGGGTTCAGTTACTAATATCACAACAAGGTGTAACTCTGAACCTGAATAAAACATTTTTTTTTGCTTAGAGGTAAAAGACTGGCAAATAATGTGCAGCTTTATTCTTAACTATTTCATAGTTCAGCTACTAAACGCTGATAACTGCTGATCTCATTCTATTTGCACATTTTAAATGCCTTTAAATCACCAAAGTTTTTCCCATATTTTCAAACATTTTTGTTGTTACTTACAACTTTTCCAACACAAATGGTGCATGCAAAATAAAAAAAGGCTCTTCTTAAACTGTATTTATTCAACAAAAAAAGACCCAGGACCGGATTCACAGATGTGTGTGTATAAAGTACGCAAATATACGCACGTACGTGGCAAGGCAACACCCATGACACTTCCCTCACGCGGACAGATTTTTGGTGACTTACCCGTCCATATTGCAACATTAACTCTACCTGTATAGTTACGTGTGTAGTTTCCTTACATACGTGCGTACATTACTAACCACACCCTTAAAAGGCCATTTAAATGTCTCCCCCCGTAACTTCGTACATACGGAAGACAATCACGCCCCTCCGTACGCATGTCACTAAGTGCGATTCAGAAATCCGTGCCTAATGGACTTCCGTGCCTAAATCCTACGTAACTTGAGTGGAAAAGTTACCACGCATGCGCAGTTAATCCGAACCTAAAAATACGCACGCAAAAAACTAGCAAAATCGTATCTGTGAATCCGGGCCAATTACTTTAAATGGTTATATCACTGCTGGTGTGAACATATTTATTGCCTTAAATCTGTAAATAAGCAAAAATATAATCTTTTAAGGAACTAGAGATAAGTCTAATAGGTCCACCGTTCAATGGAATATCCTACAACCCTTGGGGCCAGATTTACTAAGCTGCGGGTTTGGAAAAGTGGAGATGTTGCCTATAGCAACCAATCAGATTCTAGCTCTCACTTTCTTTTTACACACTAGAGAATGTTAGCTAGAATCTGATTGGTTGCTATGGGCAACATCTCCACTTTTCCACACCGCAGCTTAGTAAATATGGCACCAGAAGGCATGCTTATTTTGGGATCATTTGCAATACTGGTACAGAGAGAGCCAGTGGAGAAACAGCACCGGATTAAAATACTTTTATCAAGCGGCTTTGTGTAATTGGCCACGCATTTTCTAAAGAGCAGCATTTGATAACTTACAGAAGAAACATAGCATTTAGCATTAGGCCACTGACAGGCTATGAGCAGAAGTGAATATTTTTATTTGTAGCTGTAATTTATCTTTATGCAGTGCTGACAGTTTACTTAGCATTTTAGTTAAAAGCATGTAAAATACAATCTTAAATAATACTTGCAACATCCATTGAGATATACAGGCTATAGCCAAAAACATAAATAGTGAGAAGAGGTTCTCGTCTGCTTTTATTGGAGTTATATATAACAGCAAATGCCACTTTGATTATGTAGTTCTTTTAAAAGAATCTTATTAAGGTTGTACAAGGCCCTGGAATTTCAGTTTACGGCAATATTTACACATTTTGGTGGAAATATTGAAAATTCTGACAAAGGGGTCTGTTTACTTACTTTGTTTTTAGAAATGATGCCGTTTTTCATAGGAAATCCTCCTAACACTAAGTTTTTAGTATTTACAAATGATGGACCACCATGGAAATAAACAGTTTCCATGGTGATGCAGGGAAAGTTCATATGTATTTGCCGGCCTGTTGTACCTAATGTAGGGCCAGCGCTTCCTGCTGTTTACTAACCATGACATGATCCTCATCATCCTGGGGGGCTGTAGACACATGGGAGAACTGGGAGGGGGCTGAAGACATGATTGGAGTACTGGGTGGGCTGCAGACCTGATGGGAATACTGGGTAGATGGAGACACCTGATGGGGATACTGAGGGGGGGAGGGCTGGGGACATGGGGGTAGATCCAGAACTACGTTTGCCGTACATTTATTCGCATAGCGTATTTTCGTGAGCGTACCTTCTATACACTCCCCTTGGCACACCCCTTGAACCTACGTATTTTGTCAAGATATGCTTTCCAAACACTACCTTAACTTTTGCCAACGTAACCGCAGTGATCCGTACACGTACGTATGGGCAACACATATTTACGCAGCTAAGCACGCCCATACTGTACACTTTAAATACAAACCCCGCCT
>WWET01000856.1:248709-275074 GCA_011038615.1 Limnodynastes dumerilii | reverse complement strand
TAGATAGATAGATAGATAGATAGATAGATAGATAGATAGATAGATAGATAGATAGACAGCAACTTCTTGGTTATTAAATTCCAGACACTGATGTTTATTATTGTTTAACATCAGAAGTTTTTTAGCCTAACATTTTTTTTGGAACCCTAAAGAAATATGTCAATAAAATGTGAAGCGGGATGGTAGAGTGGAGACATTTTCTAGAATGTGCTGAAAAGTAATTTTCCCTCACAGGAGAAGGGACTAAGGCGATGTGTTCTGGTTCAGTTGAAGTGTTATCACACTCAATATGCTGATTCTACTATATGGCATATTTCACTTCACAAAGTATTGGTCAGAAGTGAACAACGGAAATATAATTACTACATAAACGCATTCTAGGGAAGGTGCAATGTCTGATGTGGCAACTCAAATCCCTTTTAATTGAGGTTTAAAACAAAATAAAGTACAAAACAATGCCTTACATTGCAATTTAAAAATGGACAGGACTGAGTCTTTTACTCAGCTTTCTATCTTGGGAAAACACTGCAACTTGCGTTTATAAAAAAATATTTAGAAATGGGATTTTTGGCATGACAGAGACGGACGGTCAGAATTCTAAATAATGAAGGATAGGAAAAGATAGTGTGGTGCTGTTTTAGCATTAACAACAAAAATAGGGGCAGACAGGGGCATAAGTAGACTGACCCGGGTGTCAAAGCAAGGGAGGGCATAAGAGTCGATGTGGGGTGGCAATTAATTCCACACCAATCCCCCTCTATAAGGGTTCCATGGCTCTAAGCTATTAGCTGATGATGACATGTTATTTATAAATAGTGCTCAAAACTCAAAGACTAAAGGATCTAGGGTCAGTACAGTACATAAATAAACAACTGGGCAGACTGGATGGGCCATGTGGCTCTTATCTGCAGTCACTTTCTATGTTTCTATGAGTCACTGACAGCTTAGAGCTGTCTTCCTTGGGTTGTAGGTGAATGGTTTTCCCGGGTCCCCCTCTCCTTCAAGCAACCCTTGTACCCGATGTAGTTATAATGTTGGATACAGATCTACACATGGACAAACCATGTTACAATGTGATTGGTGCAAAAAAAAAAATTGGGAGTGGGGGGGGCATACAGGGATACAGGGAGAATATTTTGCTTTTACCTGTAGTACTCAATGTCATCTCTCAACTGTAATTCCATTTGCACAATTTGTATACAAGTGCAGCTTTCTCACATGAATGTGTCACAGTCATTGACCTGCTTTCTTAAGGATATTAGATCACACATTTTGGGCCAGATTTACTAAGCTGCGGTTTTGGAAAAGGGGAGATAATGGGCTAGATCTAGATTAAAGTAAGTGCTTGAAATTAGTTACTCCTGGGCTAAACCATGTTGATTGCAGGGGGAGTCATATTTAATCTCTTGTAAACAGTATTTGTGTTGAGAGGTCTAAATAACAGTGTGATAGTAACGCTGGTCAGTATCTGTGCGCAGTAAGCAATTCAATGGTATATCCCTGCACGCAAAGAATACAATTAAACGGCAAACGGCATAGGACCCATTCGCGCACCAGGCAACCAGGCACACCTTAACTAAATAAACACACGGACACAGTTGGCTGCATATTAAAAGGGAACATGGTTTATTAACTATATAAGTTGGGCCGAATTGAATTAGATGACTAAAGCTGTGTCATCCAGCTATGAATGGGAGGCCCAACTAGCAGAATAAGGGCTCAGCACTTACTTAACACTTAACTAAAATAACTAAAGTTAACTAAACACAAACCTTGGCGCTCAGATCAAACGGGCATACCCACCAAACCCAATCATAGTGCACACCCCAGAACCTGGAAGGTGGCATACATAAGGAACCCATCCGTTGAGGAATGACAAGTTCGTAACTCTCCTGGGTTAGTACTCAACAGACCGTTTATCCACTTAACTTAACGTTCCCCCAATTGCGCCAATAACCTTTGCTGAACTCCTACTGCTACCATGCACCGTCTGAATGGGGAAAGAAAAACATGTTAATCAAATCACTAAGCTTTACGGGAGGGAGGGAGAAATCCTGATGAGAAGAAGGAAGGATGTCCCCTACAGACCCCTTATATCAACTACCTAACCACCCCCTTAATCCCTAACTACCCAATCCTAAATCATAACAACATACTTCACTAAGGGCCGTATTCAGACCTCCGGCCGCATTGCATATGAACAACTGTGCATGTGCAGTAATTTTGTTACAACATCTATGTTACTTTTTGCAATGTAGATTGCGTATACCCCCTTCTAACTTTTAACCCCTGCTTGCCCTGGTACTAAATTATGTCCCTGCCTGCCGTTTATCCTCCCTGCAGCCCTATGGGGTCTTTGGGCCTGATCCAGACCTACGCCGATGCGCTGTGCTTACTAAAGCACAGCGTATCGGCGTCCACTCTCCCCCTGACACTCCCCCTGTGCGGGCGTATTTCCCATTGCTTACGCCGGCTGAAGGCTACCCTAACTTCAGCTGGCGTAAGCAATGGGTAATACGCTCGCACACGAGCGTACTACCACTAAGCCTTCCCTCCCTCATTATAATACCAACCCCCACCCACCTTCACTAACCTTAACGTAGAGACACTAGGGGGACGCCCCCTCCAGCGTCCCTACGCTGTTCCTACGGACATCTGCCCGGCGCATGCGCAGATCGGCTTTTCAGCCGATCTTACGCTTACGCCTGCCATCCTAGCGACGGCGGGCGTAGGTCTGGATGAGGCCCTTTGTTCTTATTAACTTTACTCCCCCTGCAATCAACATGGTTTAGCCCAGGAGTAACTAATTTCAAGCACTTACTTGAGTCTGGATCCAGCTCAATGCCCATAGCAACCAATCAGATTCTAGACATTCAAGGAGAAATATCACTGCCCGTTGCGACAGCAGGACTGAGTTCTGTAGACTGATCCAATATGGATTTAGAGTTAAAAATAGTCACATAGACCGCAGCTAACACAGGCGCACGGTCAGATACATTCACAGAACCTGTACTAGGAATACAGGGCTCTTATTAGGCAGCCTTATTCATGGAAATAGAATTGGTCCTACAGAGCTCCCATAGGAGCCCTGTATACCCAGTACAGCCTATGTGAATTACACTGGTAGGCAGCTTCATTCCAGCAGAGCCCTATAGAGGAAGAGGCTGAAGACTGCAATTTTGGACAGTGCAGGTATTCTACACTATACAGAATCAGATATTGTGTGTGATGCCAACTAAGTCCTGCTATTATTGAGAGGGATAATGTCTGCTTTCAAATAATGCATGTAACATTGAGACGTTATTGTATACTATACTGAATCAAAATGGTACTGACTGGGACAGATATAGTTCTGTGATAGCAGGTGCCACTATTAATGACAAGGAAAATTTCAGCTTTTTGAGAGTGCAGGAAAGGGAATTGTTTTTGTACATTATACAGAATCAGATTGGTATAGATAGATATAGTGTGTGATGGCACAGATAGATATAGTGTGTGATGGCACAGATTGGTACAGATAGATATAGTGTGTGATGGCACAGATTGGTACAGACAGATATAGTGTGTGATGGCACAGATTGGTACAGACAGATATAGTGTGTGATGGCACAGATTGGTACAGATAGATATAGTGTAATGGTACAGATTGGTACAGCTAGATATAGTGTGTGGTGGCACAGATTGGTACAGATAGATATAGTGTGTGATGGCACAGATTGGTACAGATAGATATAGTGTAATAGCACAGATTGGTACAGATAGATATAGTGTGTGGTGGCACAGATTTTTACAGATATATATATAGTGTGCGATGGCACAGATTGGTACAGATATATATATAGTGTGTGATGGCACAGATTGGTACAGATAGATATAGTGTGTGATGGCACAGATTGGTACATATAGATATAGTGTGCGATGGCACAGATTGGTACAGATAGATATAGTGTAATGGCACAGATTGGTACAAATAGATATAGTGTGTGGTGGCACAGATTGGTACAGATATATATATAGTGTGCGATGGCACAGATTGGTACAGATATATATATATAGTGTGTGATGGCACAGATTGGTACAGATAGATATAGTGTGTGACGGCACAGATTGGTACAGATAGATATAGTGTGTGATGGCAGCTAAGTGAAATTATTATAGTGACAAGGAAAAATTCTGCATTAAACCAGTGAAGAAATATTTTTTTACAGTTTACAGGTTTAAGTCAGAGCCCTAGTACTAACAACTGTAGTGCAGAGCTGAACAGCAGATTACATTAAAGCAGGGTTGTCGACTTTCCCTCCGACAGACAGGTATGGTGTGGAGCTTAATGACGTGATTTATGCAAATCGCGTCTTTAAGCCCCATCCCCTTTCCAGTACTACCTCAGATCATAGTGTTGCAGGGGGTAGGCTGGGCTTAATGATGAAAATCATGTAATCAAGCCCCGCCCTGCCCAAGCTCAAATTTCGGGAGTCTCCTGGGTATTCCAGTAGAGTCAGCAACCCTGCATCAAGGCTCATAAACTACATAAAGATTATTATATGCCTTGTACACTGTACAGCACGACCTCCAAACATGCATTTCATTGTGCAAATACCATAGTATTGCAGGCAGCACAGATACTGCTATTTTACACCTTGTGAAAAAATAAGAGCTTTAAAAGGGCTGCTGATCAAGAAAAGACACGACAGGTCAATAATAACATTACACCTAATACACTGTGATTGTGCAATGTCTACAAGTATACAACATATCTTCAGTTAACAACCATCTTCATCAATTCTACTTGTTCTTGGAAAAATGACGTGTTGCCTCAATTTCAGATAAAAAAGTTGGTGAGAGGAACCAAGTTCTGTCTTGGCTTAACTCAGAAAACTTAAATTTGGATTTGTCAGATGGCAAGCAATCCAAAGCACTCATCTCTAGTTTGCATGCTTTAGAAGCTGCTCATTTTCAGTAACAGCTATCCAGAGCTGTCACTGTCCGACCTCGGGATAGGAAGCATGTATCTTATGGTCTGTGTTGCTGCTGCACAAAAACTTTGGATTAGTTTAAGTGATCAAGGGCCACACACATAAGTGTGTGATCCGTAGTAGCGGATATACATGTACACTCCCCTCCCCCAGCTCTCCCTCCCAGCCTAAATTACATCCCTCCCCCCACCCACTTTATGTAACTTACCCGTCTCCTCTTACCTTAAAAACTAAGTAAAGATTGCACGTAGTTAATCTGTATACGGGAACACTACTCTATGGGCCGTATTCAGACTTCTGTGCTGCGATCGGAGTGCAAATATACACACCTACGGAGCAAGTTACACCCGCCAAAACCCCAGTCACTCCTCTTGTTAATCCTTCATATCGGAGACTTCCGCTACCATAGACTGGCATTAACTTTCCGCTGCCACTTAGGAGCGTATGTGTCTTCCGTCTGTGTGTATATTTGTAATCGCTCCCATTTCCCTTCATTTAAATGCCCCCCCCCGCCCTTTCTACCTACGCCCGCTTGCCAAGTCCGCTCGTAATGCATTTCCGTCCGTCCGTAATGAACATCCGTGCGGAAAGTCTACGTGAACTGCGCACAAAAAATGACTACGCATGCGCAGTTAAAAAGTACCTAAATATACGCACAGAAGTCGCCGCTAAAACGGATCTCTGAATGCGGCCCTATATGGCTACGCATGTGCAGTGGTCCTGTGCGCAAAAATCCACACCTAAAAAGCATCAGCTTCTTAGGTGTAAATCAGGGCCCAATTTCTCTTCTAAAATAAAAGAACCCGCCATATACTCCATTACAATAATAATTATTGAACACAAATGTGTTAATAATTTCAAAAAAATATAAACGAAAAATGAAATCCCATGTGACTAATTTGTAAAAGTAAGTCATTTGTTTCATTTAGCCTTTGCCTCTCACACGCTGGCATCGGAAAACAGCTGCAATGAAAGAAATTGAACAATTTTTAATATTTGCCTTTGATTTTTTTATTAGTATTTATGCAAGGATTACTTTTCTGAGATTGTGTTTTTGAAACTGACAAGGTCAAAGAGCTGAAAATAATAGAGATGTGTCAGCAAGAGGGGAGAATAACAGAACCGCGGTGAAATGGCGCTCTGTTGGCTTTTGTATTGATTCAAAGTGTGTCAAAAAGGTCTTTTGTCGCACCCCTTCAGGAGCATACTAATTTGCTAGATCAACTCTGTCAGAATATCGACTAGAGGTAAAGAACTACACTGGCAGCTATTGTGTTATATACAGCAGGGAGCCTGTGTGTGAAACAGGATTATCAGGGGGTCATAACGAGAGTCAGGGGTTGTCCATCACCTCCCCTCTGGTAAAGCAATGGGGCGGTTGTCTGCCTGTGATTAAGCTGTAGAGGACAGCAGGAAAAGCAGTGAATAAGTCAGAAACACACAAGTAAATCAGTTTTCCTGTTGTTAACCATATACTTCTAATGAGATAGCCAGTCAAAGACTATACAAATATCGAAACAGCTGCCTTATGCCTAAATATCAAATACTGGATTCACTTATAACTATGCACATAATACCTACAGTAATAATTATACTGTCAAAACCTTTTTACATTTTATATTATTCATTTAATTTGTAAAATTCCAACTGCTATTTTTTGCTCCCACCTTTCATTTTTTATTTTTACGTTTTGCTGCATAATCCATTTTATGTAACAATGCAAGTAAAAAAATAAAATAAAATAGGAATTACCCCTGTATCTAAAGCCGCCTTAGCCTTGACATTAATGCATTAATTTCTCATGAATAGAGCCTGCAAAAAATAAATACATGAATGTACTTTGCTACTAGCCCAATAAATTTATTTTCTAATGCTTCTAAAACGAAACGCTTTTTTAAAATGGTTTAAAATAGCTGTAAAAATATTCCTTATTGTTTTTTTGTTTTTTTTTTAAGTTAAGGTTATATTTATACATATTGTTGTACAGAATAACCTGTCACCTTCGCATTCTTCTTTTATTTTAACCTTTGTTTAACTATGTTTATTTTATGTTGAATAAAAATGATGGTGTTCTAAGATGTTGTAAAAGAATGATTAGGCATTGGAACGCTTTGAAAGGTTTTGTAATGTATGTTTGTATTAAGTCTTTGTGGACCAAAAAGTATCACATGGAAACACAGGGGTTGATTCAGAGATACGATTTCCACAGCACTTAGGAGCGTATATTTAAGATCTTAGAAAATGTGCATTACTGCGCATGCGTAGTAATAGTGCAACGCCGTCTACGTAGCGGTTAGGAGCGTAAATTCGCTAAGAGCGTAAGTTTGAATCGCACGCAAGCACTTAAGATCTTAAGTGCTGCGAAAGTTTAAGATCTTAAGGATTTGCATGGAAATGGGCGGGGGGAGGCAGGGAAATGAGGGAAAGTGGGCGCGGGCTGACACTTAGGATCTTAAATAAACGCTCCCACGTCACTTAAGATCCCAAATGACAGCGCAGAGTTAGGGTTAGTCAATGGTGGTCTAAGTTTAAGATCCACCGCTGTTTGCAAGGGGAGTGACTGTTTATGCAGTGGGCTGGAACATGGTAAGATCTTACTTAAGGTGCGTATATTTGCGATCTTTTCGCAATCGCATCTCTGAATCAGCCCCACAAATACTAAATAACAAGAACAGAGCGTGTGCTCTGCGCTAGTGGAACGGGATATATTTAAATTTGGAATGGGGGGCGTTCTGGTGCTTCTGCAAGTGCAGTAGCAGTCTGGATTCCCTGCACTTGCACTTTTAGACCAGCTCAGGGGCTGGTGTATGTGTAAAACAGAAGTAACTTTTACGCAATAAATTATCCTATTTGTATTAAAAACACAGAAAAGTAGAAATTCTAGCGCCAGGGGAAAAAAGGAAAAAATGGGGCCCCCTGACACTGAATTCCATGCCAATTTAACCTTAAATATGTTAAGGTACACAATATCACAGTTCTCGGTGTGCAGATACACTATATCCAGGTACACAATATTACAGTACACAATATTCAGGTACACTGGTTTTACCCGGTTAGAGTACCAGAGTGACCTGAGACAAGAAGGGAGATGAAACGGGTTACTCACCAGTATGCAGAGCCTGCGTCCGTCTGAGTGTTCGCTAGAGCCCCTAATGGTGGGGATAGACTGGAGCTGGTAAGACTTCTTCAGGATACACACCTTAGAGGGCACCCGGGAGAGGAAATGGGACCAAGCGGGAATGGAGAAAGGCAGGAGGAAAGTGGGTGCAGCAGTACAGAAGAGACTGCACTGAACGCTAACTTCAACATAGCGCATATTTAGCGGGCGTTCAGTGTCACGGATCTAGGTGTCATTGTTGCAGATTCCTGTTCTGTTTTATTTTGATTTGATATATCATGCTGCTGTAATGCTTGTTTTTAACATTAGGCTATATATATTTTTTCAGGATTCCTATTTAGGGCGTCTGGTGTTCCTGTGGTAACGGATCCCCCGGCGGAAGGTGGCAGGCGACGGCGTCGGGTTGCTGTGGTAATGTGACGTCACTGTTTGGAGCCGGAAGCCGAGGGAGACGGACCGGAGCGTCGGCGCTGACGGGATCCACACGTGGTTGGTGGGTGAGTGACTATTGCCAATGTTTAGGTATAAATATGTGTTGTTTTGTGATGTATTGTTGATTGTATTGTTGCGTCCCTGATGAAAGGGCTTTTGTAGGCCCTGAAACGTTGGAATATTAAACGCAATTGTTTCCATAGCCTGGCGGCTTTATTTCTGTCTGTGAGTGCCTCCTCCTTGACTTTCTATAATTGGCCCTAGTGGCTTTGATGGCACCACAGCAAGTTTATTATTGGTATTGGAGTGCCACTTCTCCGAAGTTTATATATATATATATATATATATATATAAAATCAAATCTTATGTTTAAAGTGGCCTATCTCAATAAAGATGTACTTTCTATAGTCCTGCTCTTGGGCTGGATCCAAAATTAGTAACAATAGGTAATTTCCATACATTACGAACTGTTAACACAGGGAGCCAGCCCGCTCACTATGCGTACGAGACACGCAGGGTGGGTAGGCATAGGTATTTAAATTGTACGTAAGGGCTTGGCTAAGCCTTTGCGTACAATCCAGTATTCCGAACAGAGGGATTTTCGTGCGTAATACTTTGGGTAGGTTTGTCTCTTAACTGCCTTCCCCATGGAGGAGATCAAGGGGGAATGTACTAATCTCCTCCAAGCCGAACATAGATTGCCAAAGTACACACGTTCATAGCCACAAGGCTGCAAACATATGAACATCTGGATCCAGTCCCTTGTCTTTACCTGCTGGTCCCATTTTGTATACTTAACTCAATTATAGCTTTAGGGAAATGTAATATAATTGCTGCAGTATACAAGACTTGAGTATAAGTTGAAAAACTTCCTGGCTGCTAATGTTGGGCCGGATTCAGAGCTCCGGCCGCAATGCAATTGAGGCCGGAGTTCTAAGAAAAGTGCTACTGCGCATGCGCAGTAATTTTGGAACGTAATCTACGTTACTTCTTGCAACGTAGATTGCGTACACACTTTTCGCAATTGCATTGCGGCCGGAGCTCTGAATCCGGCCCGTTGTCACTAAACCCATATTGTTACACCAATGTATGTTTGTTGTGATATGATGTGTTAGTGACTGCAATGTACAACATATTTAATCAAGAACGTTTCTGTTGTTGCCCTGTTTAGTTTTTCTTTGCAATCACTCCCAGTTATATAGCCAAACTACCAACACCCATCTCAATTAAAGAAAATTGCTGGATTAGGTATGCATTAAAGAGGAAAACCAATACTCTAAATTGTTTAAGATGTAACGCCCACTTATAAAGTCAATCCAGCCCCTCTGCTGGAAATGTCATTTCTCCTAAATCAGGATAAGTCAGTTAGCACACAACTGCACACACGTACAGTGTGGAAAAGCATCTGCAAAACTGCCTGTATGTTTTATTTAAGGAGTGAATCTACTGCATCTGCATCCAAGGCAAATTAATTTTCTTAATGTAGTGACCTTTTGGAAGTCAACAGAGGAAGCTTTAATGTCTTCTTTTCACCTAACACTATTCCTCTGACCCCAGATAAAATGCTATACAGAAGAGTTAAGAGAGGTTAAATGTTAGAGGTAGTATTACAAGTAGAAAGCATAAAATTAGTGTATCTGTAATAATCAAGGTGTTTGTGACCTTGTCAACTGGATTTGTGTTGACACGTTTTTCAGCGGAACATTGCAATCAAGACAAGTTCATTATTACCTGCTCCCCTCCCCCCAAGATGATGATTGGTGTTTGTTCCCAGACACAACTGATTCGGGAAACAGGATTAGGCAGGTTTAGATGGTTTCATATTACTCACTTTACCTTTTGTAACTTTTTTTTCCCAGCACGTAGCTGAAGTGTAGGGTGGGGGCTCCTCTTCAATCTCTACTCTCTCCAATTCTAGGTTACACATTTGTGTAGCTGCAACAAGCCACTTATAAAGGTATTAAGTATCTGAAACTAGACAGAGATACTTCTAACCCAGATCTAATAATGTACTTGATACACTTGTCACAAGAACAAACCCCCAGTAATTCCCTTTTTTTCCCTTCATGGTTTTTGTGCCATAGTTCTGTACTGTAAACAGTGAGAATCCCTATGTTGTGTCATGTCTTTTCTGTTTTCAAGTCAACAAACGTAGTACTCCATAAAACTTCCAAAATAGCATCTGTAGACCAGCACTACATGTGAGCTACTAGTCTTTGGATGCTTGCCAAACAATGTTGCACAAAATTCTACTTAATCCATTTAATAGGGCAAAACTGATGCTTAAAAGGTAGGGCTGCTTTTGAATAGAAACATTTTCTATTATATATGATACATATAATATAATATAATGCATTTATTTTTTTATTTTTAGTTCACATTACATATAAGTACATCCTAAGTTCTTAAACATAAGAATGGAAATTAGTATATTAAAACAAGGTGTACAGACAATAGCGCAATAAACCCAAATACAAATATTGATATCAAAGTGCAGAGAATAAATAAAAAATACAAATAAATATAAATAATAATAACAATTGTGATAGAGTCCTGATTGTTCAGGGGCTTCCCCGTAAGGTGTCCGGTAGTTAATCCGGAAATAGGATAATGAAGAAGTGGAGATAAGACAGGGGCACCAATAGTACAATAGTTCATAGGTAAATAAAGTGCTTGTGCATCATATATAGTGAGCCAGAAATACAATATATGCGTACCAGACGTCCAATAAGATAATGCCGGTACCATTACGGGCATTGGGCCGGATCCAGAACTACGTCCGTCTTCCATAGAATTTTACAGATTTTACATGCCGTAAGTCTTTCCATACTTTATTCCATACATAAGAACTTCCATAAAAGGGGCAAGCACTTGAAATCCACAGAGTTAGGAATGCTAATGCAGATCTGTGCGGTAAAGTTAAGAAAGAAGGAAGTGTAAGGGGCATGTTACAGATCTCTGTGCGCTTATAAGTCGCATGGATATCTGAATCAGGTCTGTTGTTCGTGTATGAATTCATGCAAAGCAAAGTTGCTAATTTTTTCATTCTAACAGGTTTCCCATGGTGAGATGGGAGAGAACACACTTGGTAGGGGTTTGATATTTGAAATTTACAGTATGAGGGTGCTATATGTAAACTGTGCTATCCAGACTTTTAATCCACATCCATTTTAAATGAGAATTGACTAGAAGTCTTAAGACGGATTTGGTTTCATGATGCTGTGCAAGCAAAAGGAGTATTAATAAATTATTTCATAAATGTTTATGTTGGCATGTAATTAGCTTTGTTTGAACAAGTATCCACTATCAGTTCTGGGGTTTGCTATTTTAAGATAATGACCCAGATTCACAATCCCGGACGTATTGCACATATGTCCTTAATTTACCGATAATAGCTACTATGCATGCGTAGTAACTATTTTACGTAATGTACGTTTCGTATCGTTTTGTTACGTAAAGACCGCATATACGCAATCTATATAACAAAACGATACATAGATTACGTAAAATAGTTAGCTATTATTGGTAAATTCAGGACGTATGTGCAATATGTCCGGGATTGTGAATCCGGGCCAATGACACACACATACTGTACTTACTAGACAGGAGTGGAACTACTACTGGTGCAATAGTTGTAACAGCATCGGGGCGCATAATGATACAAGGGCCCACATTACTGCTCCGCCGAAGCTCCAGATCGTGTTACCTAGGATACATCAGGGCCAAAGCATATTTTTTGCACCTGGGCCCACAACTCGCTAGTTCTGCCTCTGTTACTAGCCCATGATCCTTAGCGCTGTATTCCACAATTGCTGTAAGCATTAACTGATTTGGGGAAAAGGATAGTGTTTGAAAGGAAAGTATTAGTAAATTATGAAGCTACATAGGTCAGGTTTGTCACCATAACCCCTTGGTTTAATGTAAATTAGAACTGGATTATCTGCTGTGCTGTGTATTATTTCTTGAGTGCAGTGTTATCCAAAGATTGCTTATTATAAAACATATCACTTTTATTGACTGTGTGGCTGGGGTCTAAAATTTTCATGAACTGTGATATGGCTTTCTTGAGAGGTTTAGAACTTTGATGTGCTAATATGGCTGGGTATGCCCCCTTTGAGTTGCTTTGTTTTAACAATGGTGTCTGTATACCCCAGGTAGCCCAATCTGTGATCAGCAGGAGATATAGAATAGTCCCTTTTAATAACACAATATTGTTTCTTTGTTGACCTTGCACTTTGAGTAATTATCCCACAGGGTACACAATAGAGACTATTGCATAGATCCCAGTTTGTTTTAATAGCCTGCCTCTCTCTTGTGCCATTGCGCACGTGTATGTGCCCTCCAGGGAAATTTACCCATGACCTTGCAAACAGCAGACCAAAACTCAGTAATTTGCTGCTGTTCAGCTGCCTGTCAGAATGATTAATTCCACAATCTAATACAGATTCACATTGGTTGCTAAACTGCTGTCTCTGTCATCTCTCAGTCCCCAAGAAGACACTTTTTACTGGAGTTTTGGTTTTACTAAAACTGGATATTAATGTTTATTTTGCAGCTAGTCCTAAAACAAGCACATTTTAGTTTGGCTGTGCTAAAAGTCGTGAATTAGAGCAAAAGAGACCCACAGCCAATTCAACAGGCATCATGTTTTGTCATTTTGCCCTGAGAATGGAACGTTTTTTAACAGTTAATCTTTTCTTTATGTTGTAGCACAAGTATTTTAATAAAATAGGTTGTATAGTAATTATACAAGAATACAGAGACCATATTTGAAGTTTTAAAGACGCTAGTAAATATATGTATCTCCTGCCTAATTCTGTCCCTCTGATACCATTCCCTCTCATCTCCTCTGTCTAACATGGTGTGCCCTTATTTTGCCTAACTCTTTCCTTTACCTAGAATCTTAAACTTTTCCACTTATAAACATGCTAATCCTTAAAAATCCTAACCTTGTTCCAACCACCTTGTCTAACTGCTTGACTATCTCCCTCTTCATTCTGCATTAAACTACTTGAACATATTGGCTACAAATACCTCACCTGTCTTTGACAACGCCCTTCTAGACACTCTTCAATCTGGCTTCCACACCCTCTGCTCCACCAAAACTGCCAAATCCAAAGGTCAAATCTTCCTATTTCCAGGACTTGTCTGTTGCTTTTAAGACACAGCTGACCACCCTATCCTGATGCATACCTTTCACTTCATTGGCCTTCATAACATTGTCCTGTCTTAGTTCACATTCTATCTCTCCAGCTTCTCCTTCTTTGTGTCTACCATGGGCTCATCCTTCCCCATTGGAGTCCCTCAGGGCTTTGTCCTTGACCCCTAATCTTCTCTGTGTACCATGGCACCCAAAGCTACCTCTCCCGAACTGTCCTTGTCCCTCCTCTCTAAAATGTTCTGCCACATCTCTACCATCTCCTCCTGTCCCAGCGCCTGGGTGTCATCCTGGACTCCTACTTATCTGTAACTACACATATTCAATCCCTCTCTAAATCCAGCTACTTCCTCCTCTATAAAATGTTAAAAAATTTTACCCGCCTTCATTGCTAATAAAACCAACACCATCATCCAATCCCTGATAATTCCAGTCTTGACAATTGCAATCTCCTCACCCATTTCACTATTGCAATCTCCTCACCTATCTCACTCTAATCCAGTCTATATTCAATTTCACAGTGAGACTAATCTTCCTTTCTTGCCGATGCTCTTCTGTATCCCCTCTCTGTCAGGCTTTGCACTGCCTCCCGCTTCACTACAGAACCATGCTCCTCACTCTCACCCACAAAGCCCTATCTAGCTCCACCACTCCCAGCTTTCCTCCCTCATCTCCATTAACACTCTCTCAAATCCTCTGTGGCTGGCAAACAACTGCCTTCTCACCTTTCATCTGATCATCACATGTCACTCCTGCATACAAGACTTTACCCATGTTGCCTCTCTTCTCTAGAATGATCTCCCTCAGTCCCTTAGTTTACCCCCTAGTCAAGATTTCCCTTTAATATTGTATTGTCCAACAATGCTGAAGAATCATGTGACACAGCACCGCATGGGAACAGTTTCTAAAAGTAGACATAAAATATAAGTGCAGTGTGTACAGTTATGCAAAGTAGGGCTTAGAATCGTTATTACAGTAATAAAGATGTTGGGCTGGATCCAGACTTAAGAAGGAGCTTGAAATTTACGGCCAGATTTACTAAGCTGCGGGTTTGGAAAAGTGGAGATGTTGCCTATAGCAACCAATCAGATTCTAGCTCTCACTTTCTTATTCCATAATAGAGAATGTCAGCTAAAATCTGATTGGTTGCTAAGGGCAACATCTCCACTTTTCCAAACCCGCAGCTTAGTAAATCTGGCCCTTAGAGAGGAAAGTTACCCCATGAGATAAACCATGTTGATTGCATTACTAGGCTGAAGCTACGGACGCCCGATCCACGATCTGGCGCTTCCGTAGCAATGCCGGGCAACACCTGCCTGGCGCATGCGCAGATCGGCCGATCTTACGCTGCTGGCTGCTGTTTTAACGCCAGCCAGCGTAGGTCTGGATCAGGCCCTTTGTCACCATTTTAACTTTAAAGATTATTATGTAAATACCGTGGCTGGTAACAATAGGCTACATTAAACTCAAAAGGTTAAGATATATACTACAAAAGTCACTGTAATGATTTTCAGAGCTATCAAGAAGGGTTTGAAGGTCTTAACGTCTATGGAAAAAATATTAATGGTCCTTTTCCTGGTAAAGTAAAACATTATTAAATGGCTACTTATCCCAGAAAATGAAGTAACAGAATAATTATTCATAAAGATTTTATTTCTATACATTTGAGAAAATATGATAGTTTTTATATCACAGATATTTCAAAAACAAAATCAGCAATACTGAGAAAATGGACCGTACGGACATTGCGTAGAGCAGTGGTTCCCAAACTTTCTCAGTTCGAGGCACCCTTAGGGTCTCCATATTTTTTTTCAAGGCACCCCTAAGACAAAAATACAATAGAATACAATAGGAAATAGAAACATTCCGAGGCACCCCGGTGAGAGCGTCGCGGCACCCCTGGGAGCCGCGGCGCACAGTTTGGGAATCACTGGCATAAAGACTTAAGGTAGACCTATGGCACTCGTTAGTGGTTAGCGGGACAGGAGATGGAAGAGTGAGTTTGGTGCGCATTTGCACGCACCTAACTCACTCTTAAGTCTGGATCCAGCCCTTTGAACTTAGATCGTGTTTGCTGACTGACTCCTGGATTTCTGAGAGACTCTAGAATTTAGATCATTGCTATTCGAATCCCTGGAGAGACAGAAAATCTCCCAGATCTGGGCTTGGAGGCTGTGATTTAATGCCAATCATGGCCTCAAGCCCTGAGCATTACCAAGGATTGAGGAGGCTTAATGACATCAAGTCCCACCCCATCCTTAGGAACTCTATGCATGATGGCTTTGTTTAGGCAAGGGGTGAGTCTTATAATTGGGTCTTTGATTAGGCAGGGGGTGGGTCTTCTAAATGGGTCTTTGATTAGGCAGGGGGGTATTATAAATTGGTCTTTGATTAGGCAGGGGTCTTGTCAGATAATTGGGCTTTTTATGATGGATTCAGAGGGGAAGATAATTTGGCTCTGGATACACCATCTTTTATATACTTTGTGCATAGTGCATGTATGAATAGTGGGAGGGGGAATGTAATTAACTTATACAGTAAGGGCTTGGACAAGCCATTTTATGTGGGGTTGTGTCCTGATGTACAGAATGCAGGGCCAACATCAGGGGGGGACAGCCGGGCCTATTGTCCCAGGCCTGGACCTGATGGAGGCCCGTGTAGCAGCCTGAACGTAGTGACAAAAATCACCCCTTACATATTATTGTGTTGGTAACTTATACCATAATTGTATGTAGTACTGCATTTAAGAAATGGTGTTAGTTGTGGAGGATTCAGTAGAGGGCGCTGCAGGGAGAAGCAAAAGAGCAATAGTGTTGGAATGTTCTAGAGACTTTTCTGGCTCACAATAAACCAGAAAGTCTTGTAAGCTGACAGGTCTGTGTGTGCTCTCTATAACTTTCTGAACCAGGACAGTAAAAAAGCACCAATCAGTTATAAAAACACTACAGGCTGCACTAGCAGCTGATAAACAGATGAGGATTGTCATGATAATAGTGTGATATAGGTGAATTAGTATGAGGAGATATCATCAGTTGGATGTAACTGAAACCTATTTAGTTCTGTTAAATGATAAACTGTTAGTAAGTACATACTACATAAAATAATTATTGAGATTGTAAAAGTTAGGACAGTAATTCTGTTATATTGCATTCATGTAATATAAATGTATGTTTTTATTGTTAATGTGAAGTTTGGTTGATTTCCCTGAACATACTATTGAAGAATATGATTAGTGAAATACAAATGTTGGTATTTTGTGCCAAAATACAAAGAGATCACAATTAACCAGAAAGTCGGCAAACTTGCAGTATCGGGGACCCGCCTGGGACCAAGGCGGAGGGATCTCTGGCACACAGTAACACACACCACACACCATTATACACAGTAATTCACACCATACACACCACACTCACCATTATACACACACAGTAATACACACCATTGTTTGCCGATGGGACAAGTTTGCTGATAGCAGAAGCAATTGAATCATGGATGACTCAATTGCTTCTGCGGGCCGGACCATATGAAAACCACAATTTAAACCCCATCGGCAAACTTGGGCAGTGATGGCAAAAGAAGTGCACCCGGAGCCGGAGATCCCTCAGCTGTGCTAGGGAAGTTCCTGCTGTTAAAGCATGTCTATTGGGCCCCACCTCTATGACGTCACCAATGACGTCACCTAGGGGGCAGTGCCTCGCGGCTGGGTCCTGGGCCCCACATTTGATGACGGTGGCCCTGTACTAACAAGACTCCGAGCCTGCTGCAGATCAAGTCCATTTTGAACCTATAGTGATATAAATATAAATGCTCATAATGGAATATGTGCTAACGTCAGTCCTGGGGTATTTAGAAGAAATGTCATCCATTAGCAACAAATATGTTGATTCAAAAGCAAGAGTCGGCAAGATACTTGTACCTTTCACCAGCGGCGGAGCTACCATTGGTGCAACAGGTGCAACAACACCAAGGCCCATGCTGGTACAAGGGCCCACAGCTGTTATCACTGCACCGCCGAAGCTCCCCACCGGGTTAATTGGGATATCATCAGGGCCAAAGCATTTTTTTGCACCTGGGCCCATAACTGGCTAGTTTCGCCTCTGCCTTTCACAGTATGTGCCGTCCAATGACACGCTTCAATCTTGCAAATGGCATAAAGCACTTATATGGACGACTTCCAAAAAGCTGATTGGGAATGCACCTGTGAATTTATATGGTAGCCAAATAGGCCACTTTCTAGATAAAGTATGTCTTGATTGTCTGCGTTTCATAAAGGACACTTAAAGCGTTCTAGCATGTATGCACTGTGATCTATTGAATCCTTTCAGATAAAGCATGTGCTACAATAATTCAGACATGATCATGAGTGTATATTTTGTTTGTCTTCACTTGGCGCAGGTGCTTTATAACCATTAGAGACTCATATGCGTCCTTATCACAGGAGAACATGCACTGACTGACAAGGTATCAGGGTACTTAAAGAGGGGTTTTATTCTCTTAACAGGACCATCTGGTATGTGAAAAGAAAATGTTTAGCCGGTTATATTGTCTACAAGGCCAGCTTCTTCAAGATGGTGCCATTATTTGACCTACAAAAGTAGAAGTGATTTTTTTACCTTTCCAGATTTTAGGACTTGCAACAACACAGAGAAGAAGAAAAAATCTTCATCTTCCCAACCATTGTTATAGAACACAAACTCCTAGGACACATTGTCACCTATTGTCTGGGAAAACCTACTGTTGTTGAATTCTACAAGAGTTGCAGGATTACAGAGAGCACTTTATAGTAATAATATTATAAATATATATAATTTGCTGTTTCTCAGTTTACTATCCATTGTATATTGGTTTTATTTGACCAGAAAAGAGTCACTTATATCAAATAGTGAAATAGTTAAAAAGATTGGTGGATGTGCTCTTTAGATTTACTAAACTGCAGAAGAGTGGAGATGTTGCCCATAGCAACCTTTCCGATTCTAGCTGACATTCTCTAGTATGTAGGTACAAAAACACATAAATATCAAGCCCTTTCAAATTGAATATTAGGATCCTTTAAAATATATTGGCACATATATATATAGTGTAGTGACCCCTCTGGGGTATTCGCAAATGTAATATGGAAGTATAAGTATGGGCTAAACATTCACATTGGGGTAGATCCAGAACTACGTTTGCCGTACGTTTATTCGCGTAGCGTATTTTCGTGCGTGTAAATTCGTTACACTCCCCTCGGCACACCCCTTGAACGTACGTATTTTGTTCCAACGTAACCGCAGTCATACGCACACGTACGTATGGGCAACACGAATTTACGCAGCTAAGCACGCCCATACTGTACACTTTAAATACCACCCCCCGCCTACTTCACGTATTTCAGACGTATTTTAGACACACGTAAAATTGGCACGCCCACACGTAAGTATTTACGTGACACATACGTGAATGGCCCATACGTTCACAATTACGCTACGTTATGGAGTTTATTTTCTATGGTGCGCATGCGCAGTACTTACCAAAGGGCGATTTTACGTGTCCGCCACGCGTAAATTCGCTCCGAAGCGTTGTTCTGGATCAGGCCCATTGTTGGTAAATGAGGATATCGGGGCTGATTCAGAGATGCGATTGCGAAAAGATCGCAAATATACGCACCTTAGCTAAGATCTTAGCAGGTTCCAGCCCACTGCAAAACCAGACACTCCCCTTGCAAACAGCGGTGGATCTTAAACTTAGACCACCATTGAATTGCCCTAACTATACGCTGTCATTTGGGATCTTAACTGACGTGGGAGCGTTCATTTAAGATCCTAAGTGTCAGCCCGCGCCCACTTTCCCTCATTTCCCTGCCTCCCCCCGCCCATTTCCATGCAAATCCTTAAGATCTTAAAGATTCGCGGCACTTAAGATCTTAAGTGCTTGCGTGCGATTCAAAGGTACGCTCTTAGCGAATTTACGCTCCTAACCGCTACGTTAACGGCGTTGCACTATTACTACGCATGCGCAGTTTTGCAAATTTTCTAGGATCTTAAATATACGCACCTAAGTGCCGTGGAAATCGCATCTCTGAATCAGCCCCATCATGTACATTCAATAGAACACTCAAGTGCAATAAAAGCTTGAGACCCAAATACAGAGTCTAAATGAATATAGGGATGTAGCTAATCCCAATCCTGTGGAGGAGAATAAAGATGTTGTATTGCCCGATTCCATGGGACAAAGGAATAGTGGTGTCCACTGATTAAACACTCCTTCCACGCGGCACAAGCGCTGGAAATGCTGGGTCCCGCTGCAGAATGGGTGGCCACCCCTCCAAGCCTGAGTAACAATCAGCAATCCCTCCTCAGTCCACCTCGATACACTCCAGGTTAAAAGAACTTGTTTCAAAAGGACTTGATCCACCAAAGAATAAAGGTCCAATACTATGTGCACACTGACGCGTTTTGTCTTCCAGGCAGACTTTTTCAAAGCGATATGTATATATATTCTCTAATATGTAATAGGAAACTAAGAGCTAGACTCTCATTGGTTGCTATGGACAACATCTCCACTTTTCCTTTTAACTAGTTTAGTAAATCTAGTCCTTAGTGTCTTGTCTTATGTGTAGCCACCAGAAATTAGGTCCTCTTTTCCTCCTGGAATTTGCCCTTCTCTGGTTTGTTTTTATTGTTTGACTGATCATGGTTGTCACAGTACATTGGTTATTCCTAGGTTACCTTTGTGAAAAGCAGTTGCATGTTACAGGGTATGCATAGATGGTGACTGAGCGGAGGTTCCATCAACGATTATCCTTCTTTGTAATCTATAATTGACATATTTAAGGGTCAGTGTCGTTTCTAGACATAGCAGAGTCCAGGGCAGAAGAATGATTTATACCCTCCAACATGACCCATTCCATTAGGTACAAAATACTCTGCTTCTCCATTTCCAGCTGTCAGTTACTATGGTAACCACCTTTGTTGGAGAGACAAATAGTTTTTTAAATATCAGTTTACCGGGGGAGTGACAGTTGAAAGCTCAGATGCAGAGTATATTGTACCTAATGGAATGGGTCATGTTGGAGGGTCTGTGTTTTGTCCAGCCTAAATATCAGCCCTTTGTATAAGTGTCCAGCCTCCATTTCTGCCTCTTGTATGTGTGTCCAGCCTCCATTTCAGCCCTTTGTATGTGTGTCCAACCTCCATATCAGTCCCTTGTATGTGTGTCCAGCCTCTATATCAACAACTTCTCTGTTTAATCACCTATTCTAAGCTTTACCCTCTCAACCTTCTTTCTCCTTCCTTTGTGGTGCTCTCAGCTCACCTAACTGTGTCATTCACATAAACCGTATTGGTTATGCATCGCTCCATTGCAAGCCCTGTAGGACAGTATCGGTTGCCATGAATGATGCTGCATAAATGTTAGATCAGTATTATAGGAGCCCTCTATAACCAGTATTGTTTATGTGAATGACGCTGGCCGCATCTGTTAGCTTAGTGAGTCGCTTGTCTAGCTAGGGGCTTGTCCATGCCTAGAAATGGCCCTGGTAAGAGTCAGCTGCTGTCTGATCAGGCAGCTTTACTTATTTCAGTGCTGGTTATGATTGGAATATTAAAGAGTCTGCATCCCTCTTTGTGTTGTCATTACCCCTTTGGCTCTTTGCTTTGCTTTTTTTGACCCCCATCATTTGGCTTATTTATTTTATTAAATTCATACAACATACTATTATAACTGTGTGCTGTCATATAAGTAACTGTCCATTACTGTGCATGTAACTGATGGAGGGGGGTCACAATACCCCTTAACCCCATCCAGACTTTGATGGTCCCCTTGTTATGTGGCCCGACATTCTTGCCCTGTTCTGAGGTATTGTGTAGTCCATGCCTCATTGGGTCAGAACTGTTTTGGCAGCACAAGAGAGACCTGCACAATATAGGCTACTTTAATGGTATCGCTGATCAGATAGATAGATAGATAGATAGATAGATAGATATGTGATAGATAGATAGATAGATAGATAGATATGTGATAGATAGATAGATAGATAGATAGATAGATAGATAGATGCTCAATGTTGAATTATATATTAGGATGCAGAATGATAATGCAAAAATAGGATTCAGTGATTTTATTGCATACATTTCTTGTTTGCCTGTACATTTTAATTTACCCCCCCCCCCCTCCACACACACACACATACACACACACACATACTCTTCTTAAATCATCCTAGAGGCTGCTGTGGCAAGCCTTTTTCTACGTTGGATAAAAAAAATGTTAAGGCCGCACGTACTTAGTCTACGTACCTAAATGGCCTAAGTAGGTCATTTCTTAAAAGACCGTAGATAAGAAGCAGGTGCTTCTTGAGTGTGAATACGGTCCAAAAGTTTAGTTTTGGACAGAATTTGGTCTAAAAAATAAAATATGAACATCTGACTTCTGTCTACGGATCGAAAGATTCTTCTATGACCTGAGCAGGATTTTCTGTTTTCCGGCTTCTTCCAAGCGGTATGTAGCTAAGAAAGTACTTTCTGTCCAAACAGAGGTAGGATTTATTTCAGAAGCTATTGTGCTTTCAACTGAAAGATAAGACATTGTCACATTGCCCCTTTGGGGGTACATTCTAAGTTCCCTAAAACATACTAGGGTCAATTTTGTCTGCTGCCAATTAACCTACCAGCGTGTTTATGACAAGAGGGAGGAAACACACAGAGACATAGGGAGAATATACAGATTAGGTCTAGTTGGGGATTGAACTCATGACTTCCATACTGTGAGGCACAAGTGCAACTCACTGAGCCAATACAGCAGTATACAAATGAAGGCCATTTACCAGTAATATTTGAACAGAAACACAATTGTATTTTTCTAAAAATTATAGTGGGGTCGCTGTCAGGGAAATGTCAACTCCTGAGAATGCTTCTTTGCAGTGGTCTGAAAATGTGAACTGATCCACAGAGTGTTGTCCCGTCTCGTGTAAATAGCAATCAGGGCTGATTCTAGGTCAAGTAAAGCCCAGGGCTTGATTGTTAATAATAGGCACAAAAATGTGAAATGCAAAAAGAACGCACAGAACTGCAGGGAAAATAGGACATTAGGAACCGGTCCATCAGTAAATACTTTACAAAAAAAAAATCATCATCATTATAATAACCGTTGGGAGTCGCCAGTCCGATGAGCTGCTTTTAGAAATAGAGAAAAGTGCCTTTTCGACTGTCTCTATTTCGAATGGCAGACATTTTACATATTTTCTTTATGAATGGGTGAGTATGCCGATCTTACTCTCCCATTACTCTCGCAGACCGGCCACAAACTACTTTGGGGAGTGAGGACTTGTGTTAGGCTCTTAGGAAGGGAAGGTTAGGGTTAGGGCCATAGAAGGGAAATGTTAGGGTCAGGCTGCGAGGTGGGGGGGGTCTTAGCGTTAGGCTATAGAGAAGGGAGGGTTAGGGTCAGACTAGGAAGAAGGGAAGATTAGGGTCAGGCTGCGAGGTGGGGGGGTCTTAGTGTTAGGCTATAGAGAAGGGAGAGTTAGGGTCAGACTAGGAAGAAGGGAAGTTTAGGGTCAGGCTGTGGGAAAGGAGGGTTAGGGTCAGACTGCGGGGAAGGGAGGATTAGGGTAATGGATGGGAAGGGTTAGGGTCAGAATTAGGGGAAGGGTTGGGGGTAGTTTTTCCTCTTACCTATTGGAGCACCATGTTCGGTGCTATGGGAATTGACTGCTATGCCTCATCGATGCATAAGCAATTGATATCCCAGCCATTTCCGAACTTGCTGGGAGTGAACGGCCCTATCGAAATAGGGCCATTCTAAGCGGGGACCACATCCATAATAACAATACTAATCTAAATAAATCAAATAAATATCAAATAAATAAAGTTTATATATAATGAGACTTTCAGAAAACACTGTATGAACTATGTATATAAATATATATATATATATATATATATATATATATATATATGCACTATTCCTATATCTCTGCATACAGTAAAAATAGTAGAGAATAGGTTTAAAGTTATGTATTGCTAACAGACACAGCACACCATCTAATGGCCTGTGCTTTACCCTGCTTAGCATGGCTCGGCCCCTGTCTTTGGAGGATACGGATATAGAAACTTACGCTTAATTGATTTATTTGCAATGGTGGGAGCTCAGAGGAAAGATGTTTGGAGGCTGATTGATTACAACAACACGGTTACGATTTCATACCACAACAAACCTTTTTGTGCTAATGAACAGTAGCACAATAAAGCTCCAGGGCACTGTGTTTTTCTACACATTAACGTGAGGATTTGCAACTTAAGATTGCGAGGGACAATGTTTATGTGCTCACAAGAAGCCAGACATAATGAACTATTTCTCCTAATGGAAGATTATGCCTGCTCTCCTTCTTGGAGTGAAGACCTTGCAGAGTGATGCATTGGTCCTCGGAGGATTTCAGAGAGGCATTATGGCATTTTAAAATATTAATATGAGAGTACATTTAGCTGAAAGCAGCTAGTCTGAAAGTCTCTTGTGGTTGGCATTCAAATCACAAGGGAGCTCCTGTCTCTCAAGGCAAATGATTTACTCTAAGTGTATCATTTGGATATACAGTATATATATTTTTTTTTTAGTTTATGTGAAAGCTTTTCCACAAACTTCCACCCTTTTCTATAAAAATGTAAGAATATCGTGCAATTTTTCCTCTTCACAATCTGGTCAGTGTCACAGGCAAATGGTGAGCTACACAAACTGATTGCTGAATGCTGCCTAGCCATGAGTGGATGTCACAATGTGTTATAACTTCCCTAAGCGGAAACAGTTGCTACAGAGGAGCTACCAACAGCATAATAATAATAAAAGGCAATATGTAATATTGTATTGGAGGGGGCACTCCCATAGGGACGGATTCAGGATGGCGCATACACCTGTTGATGTGGTGAATGTGGCCATTGTTTCTCAATGGATAGGCGCATAAAATAAATGTATGAGAAAGTGACATTTTCAGTTGCACACAATCTAGGCACAGTACACAGCGCTTTGCAACCGAATGGGACACTGCAGGCCGGTCAGAAAATGGACTGCAGGCAGAATGGAAATGTACCTGATTCGAAGCAGAAAAGAAAATGAAACAATTGTGGCTGCATTTGACAAGCAAACACCACAGTCTGGCACAACAAGGGTTAAGGCATTGATAATAGGATAATGGACCACATCCAGAGCTAGATGCGACGCCGACAGGGGAATTACGTACAGCTCGTATGTAATTCCTCTCTTTTGACAAACATTACCTATGTCGGCTCTTACAAAGAGGGGGCTTTCCCCCCTTTACGCATGTCTTATCTTCGCCGTGAAGGCGGAGATAGACATGCTAATGAAGGGACGGGACAGGGGTATGCGGCTTAAGGCCGCATACGTGATCGTAAAAGTTAAGGTAGGAATTTGAACACATAAGTGTCCAGATTTCCTACCAACAGCAGGGACAGGGCGTGCACTCCCCTCTACGATGTTGGCCGTAGTGAGACCTTGTAGGTCTGGATCTGGCCCAAAGTGCATAAGTGGGTTGTCTAGAGGGGAGTGTGCATGCGCCCTTCAGATGTTACGTGCATTTTATGCGCGGATTTCCTATCGTACGGAACTCAGTACACAAGGTGGAGGGGTGTAAATTATACAGTATGGGCTGAGTTAACCACTTATGCACAGATCAGCGGCTGTACAGACTGCTGATCCACACACCAGTTTTAAGGGGAATTCACTCCCCTCGTCCGTGAGGACTTTAAGACAACCACACAAACGGAAAGTGTCAGAGGGAGGGTCTGGATCTGGTCCTGAGAGAGGAAAGTTACACCAGGGCAAAATCATGTTCATTTCAGGGGAGTCCAATTATGTATGTATTCCGTGCATGCAGGGATATATCTTTGCTTTGTTTGCTGCACACGAATAGTCACCAGTTTTACTATTACACTGTTATTTAGACTTGGGATAGGAAACATCACCTCTCAACTCTAATACTGTTTGCAGCAGATGAAATATGACTCCCCTGCAATCTACATGGTTTCGCCCAGGAGTGACTTTCCTCTCTTATTTTCAGTCTCTGGATCTGATCCAATATCTGTTATTGGATTATTAGTCATTAAGATTTTGGTGTTCCAGACTTCCAGTGTTGGACACAAGCAGGAATAGGCTTCGAAAAGTCAGGGGTACCTTAAGTTGCTGGAACTAGCAAGCGAAATTAAGTGGAAGTCTGGATTAATAAGCATTAAGAGGGAACAGATGTACTGCAAAGTGACTAAGAAGGAACGCCTTGAGAAGTCAGCGCTGCACCTCTGTTGAACGTTTCATTGCTTTTAGGTCTGGATCACTGGATGGGTTTAGAATGCTTTACAGATCAGTCAGGATGAGTGTGCTTGTGCAATATACAAAGCAGCCGCATTTCAATTGAAAATTGAGTCAAAGTAGAGGGTCAGATAAGATCTTGTACTATTATGGTGTAAACAAATGGGAAGACAAGACAGGCCAAGCAGCTCTTATATACGGACAAATTCTCTGGATCCATTGCTGATGGTGTGTCATAGAGGGGTCAGAATTTATATCAGAACTTATATTAGGAATTTACTATTTTTAGGATTATTTGTTTGTGCAGGTGTGTGTGTTGTAAGGTCCACTGCCAATAAATCTAATATTACGGAATACTGAGTAATATATACAGCAAGTATATATATATAT
>WWET01000856.1:198385-218029 GCA_011038615.1 Limnodynastes dumerilii | reverse complement strand
CATGAGGAGGCAATTGCTGCTGGCAGTCTCCAGGGGACTCCCCCCCCCCCACTTTCATTCTCACCTCCATTACTTACTTATGAAGCTGTTGTGCAGGCCATCACTGATACTATGGGCCCTCTCATGTCAAGCCAAATGAAGGTATTTAATTCTACTGTACAAGATCTCAAAGAGCAGGTACTTCAGATTAACCATAAAGTGTTTGAGGTGGAACAGAAGGTGGGAGACCTATTTGCTGATGTTTCTGACCTAAAGAAGAAATCACTTACCTTGTCTAAAGACCAGGATCAGCTGTGGTTCAAACTAGACGACCTAGAAAATCGCTCAAGGCGAAATAACCTGAGAATAATTGGTTTGCCAGAGACGCTACATGGCCTTGCTTTAAATAATTTTCTCACCGAATCATTACCAGTGCTTCTTGGCGTTGCGGACCAGTGTAAAGGTATGGTGGTGGAGCGGGCTCATCGTCTGGGACCCCCGCGGGACAACCCTAACTCCAGACCGCGCCCCGTCATTTTTAAAATCCTTAACTTTCTGCACAAGTCAGCGCTGTGGACGGCAACTAAGCGGATCAAAGAGGACATCGTCTGGGAGGGCTCCAAGCTGCGGTTCTTCCAGGACTACTCGATGGACGTAGCCAAAGCTCGTAAAGAGTTCGTACCCATTTGCTCCAATCTTGCTAAATCAGGGCGAAAGTTTGCTCTCCTGTACCCTGCAAAGCTACGGGTATTTAAAGGCAAAGATTTCAAGGACTTTTCCTCACCTGCAGAAGCACAGAGTTTTCTTGATCGGGATTCCGAAGGGCTGCAGGGACCGTCGTGGGCAACTCTGACGGATTGATTCTACAGCATCTTTTTATCCTGTATGCTTACCTCAGCTGACTGGCCGGATTCGGGGACTTACCTTAGCTGTATCCTTTTCCTCGATTGCGGGCGTGAGGCACTCTAGATGGACACCTGGCGTAAGCACGCTCATGTTTTCATATTTATTCTGTTGTTTAGATTATTGGGGAAGTCCTAGTACTCCATAAGGATTAGAAATGGGGCATATCTCCATTTTCTATGGACTATTTCTTAAATGTATCTCCAAAATATTGGGGAGATATGTAGTTTTCTGGTTTAATAATTGTCCTTTTTTGTTTATATGTTGTGAAGCCTTTAAGTCTCAGATGTACTCTTATGCCAAAGCGACCTACTTCCCTCTCTCTACTCCATATCTAACTGGTATGACTCTTATGACTCAGATACCATGTATTACAGATTTCTCAGGCCCTCGCGCCTTGACAAATGTTTATGCAATTTTTCTGGCTCTTTTATTTTATATTCAGTTTCTTCTCTCGGTTGATCTCTTTACCCCGGGGGAGTATGGCTGACCTTAGAATTGCGACTTGGAATGTGGGAGGCATAAATTCCCCGATTAAAAGAAAGCGCTTATTAACCTATGTTACAAAATTGAGTTTGGATATCATTTTGCTCCAGGAGACTCATCTACTGGAGAGTGAAATGCAGAAGTTAAACTGTGGCAGATATAGGGTACTGGGGGCTGCCCCTTTTAATTCCAGGGCCAGGGGAGTAGCTATATTGGTAAAAAAGAATTTGCAAAGTACAGTGCATTCTCAGTTCTTGGATAAGGAAGGGCGTTTTATGATTATTGAAGCCTCCTTCAATGGGCATAAGCTTATTATCTGTAATTTGTACGCTCCAAATGTTTACAATAGAGCATTTTTTTACACCCTTTTGACCAAACTATATGGTTTTATGGATGGCCCCTTAATAGTAGGCGGGGATTTCCGCCTAGTTGCAGCCCCACTTTTAGACAGACAACACCCACCAAGAAGCTCTAAGAAACTACCTAGGTTAGGAATAGCTCAATTTGCAAAGCGTTTACACTTAGTTGACATTTGGAGAGTCAGACACCCTTCCACTAAAGCTTTTACTTGTATATCAGCAGCGCATAATACTCTCTCACGGTTGGATTATATTCTGGTCTCAGAGTCCCTCCTCCCCAGAATACTTAAGACTGAAATTGAACCAATTGCTATCTCAGATCATGCAGTGGTCTGGTTCCAGTTAAACGCGATTGACGGAGGTGGAAAAGGTGGATTATGGAGATTTCCTATTTATTTGACTAACTCGGTTAAATTTCGGAATATGTTGAAGGCGGCATGGGCCAGCTTTAAATACTCCAACGTGGAACACAATGAAAACCCCCAACTCATGTGGCAGACGTTCAAGGCAGTGGCTAGAGGCAATATAATTTCCTTTGTATCCCAGTATCGTAAGGAGCTAGCATCCAATTTTCACACAGCCAAGGCTGACATGATTACCGCTCTCCGTGTGTATACTATGCAGCCTACCCCCTCTCATTTACATAATTTTAACGCTAAGAAAACACACTTTGAAGGAGTTGTAGGGAAGATGGCAGATAGATCCCATAGGCAGCGGCAGTTTAGACACTACAAGTGGGGGAACAAGATGGGTCGGCTAATGTCAAACTTGCTGGAAGGGGAGCGTGGTCCTTCCCATATAGCTCAATTACGTGATAAACAGGGAAACCTCCATCATGGAAGCCCAGAAATTCTGGAGCTACTCCGCAACTTTTATGAGCAACTGTATCACCAAGATAACATTGATAATTCAGCTAAAGAGAATTTTTGGAGGGACACCCTTTTACCCCAAATATCACATCCACAGGCTCAGTCCTTAGTAGCCCCAATTTCTTTACAGGAGGTGCAGTCAACTATCAAGTCCCTGAGGGCTTTCAAGGCGCCGGGCCCTGATGGTCTGGGGGGGGAGTTCTACAGAATCTTAGCCCCGGAGATAGGCGAGCTGTTGCGGGATGCCTTTAATCACATGCTAGCGGAAAAAGCCATTCCTCTATACTTCAACGCAGCAGTAATTAAGGTTCTGCCAAAACCAGGTAGGGATCCTGTGCTCCCGGAATCATACAGACCCATTTCCCTGTTGAACATGGATTATAAAATCTTGACAAAAATTTTTGCTGATCGCCTTAAAGTTATCCTACCCTCGATAATTCATGATAATCAAACAGGATTTATATGGGGTCGTCATTCTGTCACTAATATCCGCAAAGTGATTGCTTTGGTTCAACAGGTGGAGAATTCTGAGAACTCTCCCCCCCAGCTGATTCTATCGCTGGACGCCGAGAAGGCCTTCGACCTTGTTACTTGGGACCACCTGCACTGCTCCTTGGTCAAATTTGGATTTCCACAGGAATTTGTTAGCTTTATTCATTCAATCTATATCAAACCTTATACTCAGGTCGCTGGCAATGGGTTAGTTTCAAATCCCTTCTTCATTCAGCGGGGCACTCGGCAGGGCTGCCCCCTGTCCCCTCTGCTTTTTGCGCTCGCTCTGGAACCTCTTGCCATAGCCTTGCGTAAGCTAACGTTATATCGAGGGATCACGGTCCATCGTTGTGAGTACAAGCTGGCCATGTTTGCCGACGACATGCTCCTGTTTGTCTCGGATCCATTTCAGTCAATCCCTGCGATATTACACACTATTTCCCAATTTAGTCTATTCGCGGGCTTTCGCGTAAATTTTTCCAAATCAGAAGTTATGATTCTTGCTGATACCAAGTCTCATGATGTTCAACCCTTTATCTCCAAACATTTTAAGGTTACGGGGTCCCAATTTAAATATTTAGGTGTACAAATCTCTGCGTCAACCGCTGACTTATACAAGGCTAATTACTCCGTACCTATTAAGAAAGCTACGAATCTAATGCAACACTGGATGAACCTACCACTCTCATTGTTGGGTAGGAACACAGTCTTAAAGGGTGTCATTTTTCCAAAATTAACATATCTCTTGCAGATGTTACCGATCTCATTGTCCGACTCTGATATAGCTTATTGCACAAAGCAATTCACTAAATTCTTATGGGCTGGAAAGAAACCAAGAATCAGCAGAATGAGGCTCCAGCTGTCGAGACAGGAGGGGGGTATGCGTTTCCCAAATGTCTTAGCATTCATTACTGGGGCCCATTTCCGATATATTTCAGATTGGTTATTTGGAAAAAATGTTTTTACTAATTTGGCTCTGGAACAGTCGCTGGTCAGTCCATACTCCCTCGGGGCTCTAATACACACAGCTGATAAAGCCATCCCTGGCTGTTTAAAAAACAACATATTATTCCGTGATACATATAGGATCTGGGTTAAAACGCATAAATCTTTGAAAGAAGACCATACTTTATCTATGTATAACTCTATATGGGGTAACCCGAATTTTCCGCCCAGCCTTGAAAATGCAGAATATCTACAATGGCGTGACAAGGGCATTAGGGCAATCTGCGACATCTTTGACCCGGGGGGCCAACTTTATGACTTTGACAAGCTTAAAGAAAAGTTTGGTATTATGAATAGGCAGTTTTTCATGTATTTACAAATACGTCATTACGCCCAGTCCATTATGACCTCCCTATCATCCAAATCTAACCAAGTAGAGAAGCTCCTCACCTATCTTCGGACGCATGTCTGCAGAATCAGATATGTATATGATGTAGTCCTGCCTGTTCAATCTGATAGATTATGGGCTAAGCCTTTAGCAGCATGGGCCAGGGACCTGGGAGAGGTCCCTCTTCCTGAGGAACCTTTGAAATTCTTTGATAGCACAATGAGAGTCTTGGTCAGTTCCCAGTTGCAAGAAATTCACTTAAAGACGCTTCATCGTGTCTATGTATCGCAGGCTCAGAGAAAGCACATGGTAGAAGGAGAATCGGGCCACTGTCCAAAATGTCACATGGGCAATGCAACTTTCTTTCATAATATCTGGGGCTGCAGGAAGGTGAGAAAGTTCTGGGGTAAGGTGATGTCTTTTATAAATTCTATCTTGGGATTACATTTGCCCAAAAGCTGTCTTGCCCTTTTATGGGCACACTTTGCTGATTGGCTTGGCTTCCCCGGGGTCAAAGAGAATATCCCCCTGCTATCTATAATAGTAACTGTGGCGAAAAAGGTAATTCTACAGAATTGGGTGAAACCCTCACCTCCCTTTTTATATATGGTTAAAAACACGTTGTTAGATCTCATCTATATGGACAGACGAGCAACACTCCCGGACATAGAAGTGGGGGTATCTCGCTTTTACAAAAAGTGGGGTAGTTATATTGAATATCTGCCCCCAGAGCAGCGGACCAACATTATGTCTACTTTCGAAACTACTACTTGGTCGTTGCTTAGAAACCTATCAACTTAAAAGCCTAGGGGAGTGGGGGAGGAGATTGGGTGAACGAAGAAGGTGACGCAACAATTCTGCTGTAGGGCTTCACAACTTTATAATTTCATTTTATGTTCCTTTAGTTCTTGTTTTGTGGTTTATTTAAGTTTTAGGAGGCTCTGTTTATTTAAGCTGGTGCATAGCCTGCCTGTTGACTGATCTAGCCACCACTGACGTCTTGTACATGTTTATCTGTGCTTGTATTTACATTTGTGTCTATGGTGTGTTACTAGATTGTACCAAAAACCATTGCATGCATCAGTTGTACTGAGTGAAGGTATGAATATTTAGAAATGGTTGTATGACTTTAGGAGTGGAAGTTTGAATATTTAGGAGTGGTGGTGTGAATATATAGGAATGGAGATATGAATATGTAGGAGTGGTGGTATGAATATTTAGGAGTGATGGTACGAATATTTAGGAGTGAAGGTATGAATATTTAGAAATGGTTGTATGACTTTAGGAGTGGAGGTTTGAATATTTGGGAGTGGTGGTATGAATATATAGGAATGGAGATATGAATCTTTAGGAGTGGAGGTTTGAATATTTAGGAATAGAGGTATGAATATATAGGAATTGAGGTATGAATATTTAGGAGTGGAGGTTTGAATATTTAGGAGTGGTGGTATGAATATTTAGGAGTTGTGGTATGAATATATAGGAATGGAGGTATGAATATTAAGGAGTGGTGGTATGAATATATAGGAATGGAGGTATGAATATTTAGGAGTGGTGGTATGAATATTTAGGAGTGGAGGTATGAATATTTAGGAGTGGAGGTATGAATTTTTAGGAGTGGTGGTTTGAATATTTAGTAGTGGTGGTATGAATATTTAGGAGTGATTGTACAAATATTTAGGAGTGGAGGTATGAATATTTAGGAGTGGAGATTTGAATATTTAGGAGTGGTGGTATGAATATTTAGGAGTGATGGTACGACTATTTAGAAGTGGTGGTATGAATATTTAGGAGTGATATTTAGAAGTGGTGGTATGAATAGTTAGGAGTGATGGTATAAATATTTAGGAGTGGTTTATGAATATTTGGAAATGGCGCCAGTGACATTACTGAAATTTAGGAGTGGTGGTATGAAAATTAAGGAGAGATGCATTTAAAGTGGTGGCATGTAAAGTTAAGAGAGGTGATATGTAAATCAAAAGTTAGACGTGGCTGATGGAGATTTAGCAGTGAAGGTATAAATATTTAGTAGTGGTGGTAAGGAAATTTAGAAATGGTAATATGGAAATTTAGAGATGAATATAAGTCTATAGGACATAATAATTTTGAACAGTTGTAGAAGATGTATTTAATCACTGTGTAAAGGTCAACTTAAATCACTGGTATAGCATGTAACTATTAACCAATAAATTTGATCATTCTTTTTGTCTATATATTTTTTGGGGATGTTAAAGAAATGGATTTATTTTCTACTTGTCATTTTTTTCTTCCTGTGGAATAGTCCAGAATCCAGTAGGAGTAATCAACTTATATTAAAATATAAGAGATAACAAATGTCCTCTGGATAAATAAATACTTACTAAGGATGAGAAAACACAAGGAGGGGAGCGAAGGAGTCAGAATAACTGATACAAAAGCAGAAGAGGGACATTTGGGAAGGCATGTGCGCAGTCTCGAGGTTATGTGTAAGCGTATAACAGTCACGCTCAGCACTGTAGTAGTGCATTAGTAGGGGCAGTTGTAATGCAGGCAGAACCTGGGGCCCAGGTCATGTAATGCCTATGGGCCTGATCCAGACCTACGCTCATGATCCGCTCATGTGCGTAGCGTATTTACGCCGGTGTGATTACGATGCACTCCCACTGACATTCCCCTCGGTCCATCGTAAATACACTGCCTTACGCTCCCAGAACCCTGCCATAACTTTTCCCGTCGTAAGTACGCTAGTTCGTAAATAACTGCCTTAGCGCACCCATACTGTACAATCCCCCCGCCTCCATTCCGTAATCTAAGCGTACTTATGGCTTTCGTAACATAAACACGCCCTCTCAATCGTAAATACGCTGTTCGTATGGGCGCCCGTTTCGTAGCAACGATAACCTGATCGTAATGGCAGGAAGTTGCCACTATGCGCATGCGTGGGCAACGATACGCATGCAATCTGCGTATCGTTTCGATACGTAGATTGCGTATATGCAGTCTTTTAGACCGCATATACGCAATCTACGTATCAAAACGATAAGCAGATTACGTACAATAGCTACTACGCATGCGCAGTAGCTACTGTTTATTGAACTACGTCCGTCTATGGAAGACGGACGTAGTTCTGGATCCGGCCCAATATTATTCTCCCCAAAAAGATATCAATTCTCCACATCATTTAAGGTGATCCCAATTATATTACACATGGGGTAGAAGGGTGGGGAAGGATAGGTTTATTGGAGAAGGATGAGGATGTTGTATGTAATGGGATTTTGTATACATATGCCTGACTTCTATGCTGTTCAGGAATACTGTATAGTCAGAAAATGATCACGTCAAGGAACCTGTACAACAGGGACACTGACAAACTATATGACACAATAATAGTCAAGCATGTGTAGCAGGTGTTACAACAGCATGACATGGAGGATAAACGGGATACTGCTCAGAAGAGATTAGACGATAAAATGCTGCATTTAGATTCCAGCATTAAACACATGACTAGGCCGTGGTGGATTAAAGAGGTTTTCCACCTTTCTACCTCCTCCCTTACACTTGTGCACAGCGGTGGTCCCTGTCATGCTCTGTCAGGTGCTGGTTGTCATCTCAGTTAGTGCTTAGAACCCTGAGGCTTCCAGCTAGATAGGACATTGTTCAGCACACCTGAGGTGGTTACCAGAGAAGAGGAGGTTTCCTTAAATTATGACTTGTGCTCTCTTTACATTCATACTCTTCTATTACACCCCTTAATTCACAATATGATATTAGTACCCTAATAGGAGGAATAGACAAGATCCAGACATCCAAAGCCATATACCTGCTGTATAATAATTCAGCCTGCACGCAAGGTTGCGGTCACAGGACCATACCTTAATATTTCTGCACCATCCCCATGTACAATCCACATACGCAATGGAGGTACGCATGTGAGCTTTAAGCGACCATTTTGGGGAGCTGTGGTCCCCTATGTCCAGCATCTTCAGAGCCAATGGAGACCAATCTCTTGCACTGCTGTGTATCTTAGACCGGCACATTCATTGAGGCTGAGATTATGGACAATATGTAGACTTTATATTTTTCCCCAACCTCTGTGGGCATCAAATGGATTGTGTTTATTTATTCATACTGCACATACCATGCCATCCTTGATGACGATTGGAAATGACCCAGGTTAAGGAGCATCCCAGACTGGCAGAGGGGATGGCATCTCCTCTTAGTCAATGATGTGTGACCTGCTCTTCCAGCCTTAGTTATTGTCTTGAACATTGGCTGAGGGATTAAACCAACTCGTGTCCCATAGCAAGAAGGAGTCTGTCCCCAACACCACCGCCAGCAGTTATCCGCTCTACCCATACGCAGGCAGTGGGCAGCTTATACAGTGCTCAACATTCTGTCTATGAGTGCTGAGCGCTGTTTAGAAATACAATGCCAACAACTGTTAGCTTATCTTGTCCTTGGGAATGTGTCTGCGGTCAGAGCGGCCCCCATTCATTACTAATACTTTGGAATCAGTAATATTTTCGAAATAGAGACAGAGGAAAATGAGCTTTTTGCTGTCTGTATTTCCAAAATAGAATTTTTTTGTTGCACCCCCCTGTCCTCTGTCCGCAGCCCTCCTTCCCTCTCTGCCAGCAGAGGACTTTTGTCAGCTGTTGGCATCGCATTTAAAAACAAGTGCTCATAGAATGAGTGCCGGGCTCTGTCTAAGCTGCCAGCCACTGCCAACTTGTCCCAGAGGGTGCAGGATGGGCTGCTGCCACAAGGCCCCACTCTCCCCACCCTTGGCAGCCATATCTTCTGTACCCACGGTAGTTACGGCACTGGTCCTGAGACAGTGCTGCACGAATTAGTGGCACTAGATCATCACAATTGTGTAGGTAAGGTTACACATGTTTTCAAGTTCTATATTGCCTTCCAGAAATCTCAGAACCATTGTTAACCTAAATCATTGGATTAGGGTGGAATGTGTTACTATAACGATTTGATTTTTATCATGATGCGTGAAAGTGTTTATTGGGTGCCTTTTATGAACTGTACGGCACACAGATCACATGACTGTCAGGAGCACTGGAATATAGTCAGCATGGGACTCACTCCACAGTCCTCAGCAGAACATTGGCAATGTTTGCACTAAAAACAACCCAATTTGGAAAACAAGCAGACTTTTTCTTCCATAATATGCATTTACTCTGGTTTTCCATTAATAAAATCCCCTTAAGTTCCTATTATAAAAATAAAAGGAAATCCACCATAAATTTTGCTAAATATCCACATTAAAATGAACATTCCCCAGGACTGTATTCCTAAATAAAGCACACAGATAACCTTTGCACATGACAGAGCCAATCTTTAATAACTGCTGGAATGAACTATTAAACACTATTTTACCTCGAGTGTTGAATGGATAATGTTTTCACATTTTGAAGGGAGGTTTCAGAAAGTCAGAAAATATACATTCTTGTATAAGTACACAATGTGTGAGTGTGTATGTGCGCGCGTGCCCACTTTTCACAGATGGTATCAACCTTTGAATATCCTATTCTTGCCCGCAGGGCTGGTCACATGATCCTGGACAAATATTCACTGTTCCACTGCTGTAAACTGCAGTGTTGACTGCATTTGTCAACCTGTCTCCCTCTTACCTTGCCTCTTAGACATGTTCTTTCATTTTCTCTTACTGTTCTATGCAAACATTCCATTATGCTGAGTAATCGTGCAGCCAGTGTCATCAGGCAGAAGTTGTATAGCCTGGGGTGGCCAAAGCCTTTACAGTGTATGTAGCAGGCGAGCAAAACTCTATTTGTATTTAAAATGCAACAAAAGTTTTTGTAAAAGTGATACATAAGTTCATTGACTCGGAAAGTATTTGACACTGTTTCCATCTTGCCATGATCAACACAAAGGTAAGAATTGAAAGGCTGAAAGTGAGTGTTTATGTTTTGCTAACTGTAATATTTACTTTAATTATTTTGTGGGTCAGCAAGTTTAATGCCTTATAGTTTTGCTGTCACGTTTGTGTTACGTGGTGGACATTTCCTTGACCTGCCTCTAGGGGCTGCTGTGGGACTCATTGTTCAGCATGGACATTCTCCTAACCTGCCCCTACGGGCTGCTGTTTAGACTTAGCCACCTTGATACTGTTCCATGCTGAACAATCAGTACCACAGCAGCCCCTAGAGGCAGGTCAAGGAAATGTCCACCAAGTAACCGTTTGGTTACAGACAGGGGCATTTTAAGAAGTGAGGGGGCCCTTGTGCAGGATTTGTACATGCCCCCCCACCCCCCACCCTTACCTGAGACAGGACTGTCCCGATTCACGGACCTTAAAGGGGTGGGGCCTAACTGTGCTATAAGCTCCACCCCTTTTCTGCCCCGCGAATAGGGACAGTCCCACCGCAGGGGAAGAGGGGCTCATTCGGCATCTATTTCTTCCCTCCAGAAGATTGAAGCGAAGAAATAGATGCCAAATGGCCCCCCTTCCCCTGCCAACCCTGGGTGCAGGATGAATGCCACAGGGCACCTGTTCTTCACCCATTATAGATACGTCTATGGTTACAGATCAGGGACCAGTTCCACACCCTCCACACGTTTTCCGTACATCCGGGGTTGTTGTGCACGAGAGAGGACAGTCATCTCCTCATGTCACTCCCCTTTCTCATTCCTAAAAAGTGTGACTTGTGCTGCCATAAGACAGCCTTAAGTCACACTTGCAGATCAGCGGTCTGTCCGACCACTGATCCGCTCATAAGTGGTATTCCCATCCCACAGTGTAGAATTTAAATGCTGCTTCCCACCAGCCATGGGGAAGGACAGTCCCTTTTTACTTTAAATCCATCATACGAACTTAGTTCCGTACGATGGAAGTTACGTTAGTAAATCTAACGTAACACTTTGTGTGTTACAGGTTTGTTGTTATATTTTTTCCATTTCTGCTATTAGTTATAAATGTGCTACTGGATTACTATTGATATTAATCCATATTTTAAAATCATAATTAAATTAAATTAAATTAAATGACATCAGTGAGGAATATGTCAATGTACTTAGTAATGGAAAGGTCATTAATCATTTAAGGTGATAACTGGAACACTGTTATTCATTGTAGTTAGGTCAGGTTAGTCGTTTTACTTTTTTCCCATTTTTTTGTAATCATTTTCCTTTTGAGTATCCTGCTATTGTTTCTGTTTTATTATCACTATTAGTATAAGAGTTTCAGTATTTTTAAATGAAAGAAGGGCAGTTTGGTGCTGTTGTGAGCAGAAGTAGATGGCCAGACTCTGGAGTAGATTCAGAGATTGAAAATAAGAGAGGAAAGTTACTCCTGGGCTAAACCATGTTGATTTCAGGGGGAGTCAAGTTAATTGTATTCTTTGCATGCAGGAATATATCTTTGAAGTGCTTAATGCACACAGATACTGACCAGCTTTAGTATCACACTGTTATTTAGACTTGGGCTGGGAAACACCACCTCTCAATTCTAATACTGTTTGCAACAGATGAAATATGACTCCCCTGCAATCAGCATGGTTTTGCCCAGGAGTAACTTTCCTATCTTATTTTCAATCTCTGAATCTGGTCCTCTATGCGCTTCCACCTATATTTTATACCAGCTAAGAGCAAGTTTAAGCATGGTTGCCGACTTTTTAGAGCTTTCCTCCGGGAGATCCCAGAGGGAAGCCATTGATTTCTTCAAGGGGCGGGGCTTAATGATGTGATTTATGCAAATCGCCCTGCATTTTCTAGCATTACAGAAGTAATTGCTGGCTGGTCGGGGCTTGCAGGAGCTTTGCCGGCTCTCCCGGGATACCAGGAGAACTGGCAAAATTTTGTGAGTCTCCGGGAGAGTCGGCAACCCTGCAATTATCTTCAAAAAGCTGTATTCAGCAGGTTGCTACAAAATGCCATTGTACATTAATTATCAGCTGCTAGCCCTTGTGAGGTCATTTTTATAGGCATAGGGCCGGGGCCGGATCCAGACCTGAGAAAGCCAGGCCACTTACGCAAGGTGTGTAAGTGAACTGATTTGACTGGAGGGCGCATGTGCCCTCCAGATGTTACGCTAGTGTTATTGTACGTAAGTATTGTACGGAACTTAGTTCCGTATGAGCCCATTGATGAAGAAATGGGCTGTGCTTCCCCTCAGCCTGCTTAAGTGGGCGGGGGGAAGCATGGTAATTGTACAGTGTGGGAGGGGGCTACCACACTTGTGCGGATCAGTGGTCGCATGGACCACTGATCCGCAAAATTGACTTAAGGCAGCAAAAGCCGCCATAAAACCCGCACAAGAGAGGGGAGTGACAGGGGGCGTTCGCTCCCCTCTCTCTGCCGAACCGACAGACCCCCGCACGTACGGAAAGTGTGCAGGAGTCTGGATCCGGCCCATATTGATAACTTTCTGAGCATTTGTCAGCGATTCCATAAAACTCTCCGCTCACAACCACCTCTATTTTCACTGGCGAGTTTTGGCCAATTATCCAGCGTGCTTCAAAATCTCCACTTAGTAAATCCAGCGATTTGTATGTTCCGAATGTAAATAAAAACTGCCAAAATGAGTTGAACTATGGCGAGTTTGAAAATCCATAATCTCCGGCAAATTTGGTGTGAGTTTGCAGTTTAGTAAATACAAGAAATCTCCGGCGACTTTCACAAACTCGCCCTTAGTAAATATTGCCCTTAGTGTTTGAATAGAAATAGAGGAGGTCAAAGTACAGTGCTAAGAAATTCTTATTCTGCTGCTGTTACACTGCTTTGTATGCAAGGTCTCACTTTGGCCAAAAAGCAAATGTCAGTTTCCACAATTTCCTGCAGCTTGGAGACATAGGACCTGATTCAGAGATTGGAAATAAGAACTTAAAGTTACACCTGGGCTAAACCATGTTGATTTCAGAGGAGTCAAATTTCATTTGTTGCAACAGTATTATAGTTAAAAGGTGATGTTTCCCAAGTCAAGTCCTCCCTGTTAGGGACAGATACACAAGTTGGGATCACTGATTCCTACTAGTATCTGTATATCTTTTCACATTGTCCAGGACACTGACAGCAGCTATGTTTTACATAATGCCTGACTAGAATAATATGCTGCATATCAGGTTATTTTTATTTAAATCCGATCATGCATTTAACCGTAAAAAGTATTGCAGTTTAAAGATATATCCCTGCATGCAAAAAATACAATTAACTTGGCTCCCCCTGAAATCAACATGGTTTAGCCCTTGAGTAACTAAGTTCATGCACTTAACAAGGTCCAGCCCATTATCACACATGATTACGTGTTTCTATTAATGATGTATATTCTTTCTGATTAGGGGACTCTGGCATAGTGAATTTTGAGTTTTGCTGAACGTGATAGAAGTAGGGCTAGCTTAACTGCATAAGCAAAGACTTTGTTAGAGACATTGATAACACCGGAAATGTAACACAGTGTGTTTTTTTAATATAGGCTACTATTTAAAAAGTATTTTTGCTGCTGTGTTCTAATGAGCATTATTAAAGTTTAATTGGGATTTCTGAGACTGGTGCACATTAAATGTATGTGGTACTAACCTAACCTGCTTTGTACCTTTACACCTCTGTTTGCATGTTGCAAACGTTATCCAGAGGACGCACGCAGTGTGAGCATTGAATTTGTGCTCTTCCCTAAAATTTAGTTATAAATGTAACTTAAAGTAACTACTGCAGTAGCAAAAGCATTCATTGTGACAGCATCACAGAAAGTTTGCATATGTAATATTTCACTATCCTATTAAAGGGAATAAATTACACCTTGGACCTTTCCCACTCGTTTTTCTGCCAAATTCTAAAGACCTGTTTCCGCTGTAATTACATCCAATTGAAGTGATGACACTTCTGTTTATATTTTTAAAGGAAGTTTTTTCTCCGTGTTGAAGGGATTGAAAAATAATTGCTAAAAGTTTGCTTTAGAGGAAGCACGATCATTAATCTGTTACAGATTACTTACCTGAGCCAGTAATCAGTAACTGCAGACTGATTACCATTCAGCATTCTATTAACACCACTGTCAGTTGTATACACAGAAAACAGATAAACAGTGACCTGCATCACATTGCTGTCAAATGACACTACATACTGACAGCGGGGAAAAAGGTGATCTCCTTTACACATAACTACGTTAGTAAGTGTAATAAGGCAATTGCAAAACGTGTATGCACTAAAATATTTCATATTAAATAATATATTATAATAATAATAATCATATATTTAACATTTTAACTAAAATTGTTTATTTATTGTCTAAAATTATATTATGGGCCAACTAAACCTTTAGGGCTCGATTTACTAAAGTCGTGTTTGGGCAATGCACCTATTTTGGTCGATTATGACGGCAATTATGTGATCGCCACATTTACTAAAGTTTAAATTGCTGGGATTTGAGATTTTCTCAAATGGCCATATAGTTATTCGCCATGGCAATTTTTCCAATGAAGGACATACAACATTATGTATTTACTAAGCACGTGTTTGGCTATTCAGCATGAAATCGCCTTCAAATCGCAAAATACAAAAGCGACACTTTGTATTTTGCGTCTAGTGGAGGTGCACTTGTTCTAATGGCAGTCAGTTATTCATGAATGGATCAGTTCCCCTATAAAGTGACCGTACAATTGCCAGAAGCTGATGGTTTTTTGTGGTGAAAAATAGAGATTAGTGGGATTGTTAATATAAGTGCTCTGTAGTTTGGTTTGGTTGCTATTTTAGCAGCCACACAAAGGAGCGATGAAGAGAATGACCAACATCAGCCCCAGGACCCTCTCAGGCTACGCATTAGACGGCAGGTACGTTTGTTTAGTGTGCGTTTGGACCTGGACTCCCTATCTGACCATAAGGTTGTGCAAATGTTTCGACTTAATCTTGCTAACATCATGATCCATTATGAGCAGGAGAGGAAGGATTTGGATCCACCATCATGTCGGTGCCATGCAGTGTCTGGGCTGTACAAATTACTGTGTAGCATCCATTTTATGGACACTGGTTCTTTCCAGTCTGTCACTGGAAGACTGGTTGGCATTTCACAGGCAACATTTTTCCGTTATTTTTCTAATGTGTTAAGTGTACGAAAAAAAATATTGCAAACATTTATCTGTTTCCCAAGCCAGGAGTCTAATTGGCGAGACTTAGAGGTAGCAGAATCTCAGGATTTCCTAATGTCCTAGGAGCTATAGATTGCACTCATATACCGCTGAGACCACCTAATCGAAAGGGCTAATGTTGTTGTGAACAAGCATCATTACCATTCCCTTAGAGTTCAGGTGGTCTGTGATGATAACCTAAAAATGTTGAATGTATTTTAAGGTGTTCCTAGGTCATGTCATGATGCCTATAGTCTGAGACAGTCATCCCTCTATTCCAGATTTTAAAATGGACAAATGCCAGAGGAATGGCTGGTGATTAAGTATGTTTTTCTCATTTTAAACTTACTTTTTTTATTATTATTATTTTTAATTTATATGTCTCAGAATTTGTTTTAAATCCTAGGAGACTCAGGATATGACTCCTCTACTGAGTCCACATACTCCTGTGCAGCACAGATATAATGAGGCGCACATAGCCACTAGAGGTAAGATAGAACGTGCATTTGGACTATTGAAGACCAGGTTCAGGTGTCTTGATAAATCTGGTGGTGTGCTTCTTTATGCACCTGAAAAGGTGCTTGTTTGTTGTCTCCTGTATAATGTGGCTTTTCATCAACAATCCCTTGACATTATTGCAGTTGAGTGTCCTGACCAAGGGAGCCCACTAACATCTGAAGATGTGTATTTAACAGGAGAGGAGGAGAGAGGCAGATAAGGAATGGATTAATTCAAAATGATTTCTCTTGTAAGTATTTATTTAATATATTAAAACCTTATAGTTATTGCACTTAAAGTTAAAGTTGACCTTACCCATTTTTTAAATAGAATAATAATGTGTGAACTAAAGATGTTAAACTATATATTTATCATGTGTGTTTGCTAAATAATCATCCACATAGCTTTTTCCCCAAAAATAGATTTATAATTTGTTTAGGAAGGATCATACTGCCCATGGATGAAGCATGTATTATGTCACTCACCGAGCTCAGCTCCGGTCCGGAAACGGATCACGCCGGACCAGAGGCACGGGGTCTAACCCCAAGCCAGGTATTCACCAGAGCCCCTGATGGTGGGGATGGACTTGGCTGCAGGCAAGGGGCAGGTTGCAGCCCTCTGGACAAGCGCACAGACACTGGGGCAGTGAGGCAAAATCCAGGGAGAGCAGGGGTAGTAGTTGCAGGTAGTAGAGACACTGCTACAGAGGCTGGAACGATGGAAAGGCTGGAGGTAGCTGGAACCAGAGATGAAGTACTGTAACAGGAGCTGGACTCTGAAGGAACCAGGAACCAGATGATGATATACAAGCAGGAACCAGATGATGATATACAAACAGGAACCAGGGAGCCAGAGCACATGAGAGAACTCAGAGATACAAATCAGCAGGCAGGATAGCTGTTGCTCTGACACCAGAGTGATGTCTGAGAGAGCCTTAAATAGGCCATGTGGAGAGGGACCAAGGCAAGGCTATCAGCAGCACCTGATAGGTAAGCCTGCAGCAGAGGGAGAAAACCAGGAAGTGCTGAACTAAGGAAATCATGTGACAGGCAGAATGTAAACAAAAGCAAAGTGCAGTGACCAGAGACTGAAGGAATCGTGACATATTAGCATCAAAACAGAAATGCATTGTTACATTTAGCAAAATGCTAAATAATTAAAAAAAAATATTTGTAAGAAATAAATAACAACAATTATTCCCGATTTCGAGGAGGTGTATTAGCTGCGGAGCTCTGGGGGGTATTTGTTTGGCCGGTTTCCACCAATGAGGAACTTGGAGGATGAAACGCAGTGACAATTGGGTATATCCAGAGCTAGGTAAGACAGTGAATTTACATAAGCCATTTGCATAAATTCACTGGCAGGGAACATTTGCACATGCAGCCGGCAGATGTTCTCTTAGCGTAAGTACTTTGTTACGTACGTTAGTAGTTACGGGGAAAGTGCAGAGCCTGGTTGAAAATGGAAGGGAGTAGGTGGCTGGCGCTAATAAAGCTGCTGCTAAATAGATCTCACTAGAGGGGGTCCACAAAACCTCCTAATCTTGAACAAAAATGTGTAAAGGGTGAGAAATAAATCTGGCTTGAGAAAGGGATCTGGCGATCCTGAAACGCGTTGCCTTCCGACCTGCCCCTGCTAACCACGTGGATCCGGCCACTCGTCATCTGCCCTCCACGGACGTTCTCCACAGACGCTGCAGCTCACCGCTCTACAGTCTGGGTGTTTGAGACGCCCGCACATCGCTCCCTGGACCTGACCGCCCTGCTGACAACTCACCGTGAGATCAGTTACCCGGGACTGACCACGACTAAGGGAAGTACAGCACTGGTTGCTAGGACCGGAGGTCCACGTGCATTTTCACCCATTATCCATCGTTCATTGTTTTTTACTCTTTTTTACCCATTCGCCTGTGTGATTATACTAAATAAATGTTATTTATTCACTGCTACATTTTGTTCTGTTTTTTAGACCAGAAGTTGGAAGGATTTTAAAACTTTTAATCTTTATATTTATCCTAGTTTTACATATCTTTGGTTCCAAAGGACTTCTGGGTTCACTACCGGGACACAATTAGGTTCCTGAAAAGACTTATCTTTGCAAAATTACTCACCTGGATCATTTATTTATTAAGTGAAAGACTGATATTAGGATCTGCGTTTACTCTGCTCTCTTTATTTATTGATTATTTATTCATGCCCTGGTATTTATTCTATTTGTTACTTATTTATTGATTGCATTTACTGTTTGAAGATTTTTATCAGTCTATTTTCATCCTATTTATTTTCACCCATATTTATTGATACACTTTTAGAGTTTGATACATTTTTAGAGTTGTTTACCTAAATCCATTTCCCTTCATATAGTCCATTTATCATTAGCACTCTAAAGTGCAGAGCCTTCCCTTACGATGGTTATGGGTAAGGGGCAGAGCTTTCCCTTACAATCGCCCCGTAGCCTTTATTTAAATGGCTACGGGCGGGAGAAGCCCTGTTACGACTATGGCCGCAGACCTAATTGTAATATTTAATGTAGAAATCTAGACACGTAAGTGTCCAGATTTACTACTGAGAGCGGGGAGTGCAGGGGGTGTGCACTCCACACTATACGATCGTAGTTATGGACCCTCTCATGCATGTAATGCTTACGTGGGTCTGGATCAGCCCTAATGTCTTCATGGATCTGGGTAGACATATGCACCAGATGCGCAGTAAGTTCTCGCATGATGTTATTGCCTGTCTCCACTGCAGCTGTATTTTGTGCTCCATTGATGAGGCCATTAGATTAATGCCCAGGCTTAAAATGGAATTTGTTCTGAGGAAAGTATTGTGCAGACATCGCATGTATGCGTGGTGAGTGGCAATAAACTTATCCTGTTTAGCCTCTATTCTTGCAATAGGCTGTGCTAATTCATGGACTGCATCATTTGGCGGATCTTGTCTTTGTGAAGGATGCTGATCTGCAGCAGGGTGTTGTGGGATCGATTGTTCATACGGAATCAATTGTAATGTTACAATTATGGGGTCTTTTTACAAACTTCGGGCCGGATCCAGAACAACGTCCCTCGGCGGAAATACGTCCGTCAGATGCCGATGACAGTTACTGCGCATGCGTAGTCATTATTTTACGTAATCTACGTATTGTTTTGTTACATAGATGTTCCGCGTATATGCGGTCTTTAAGACAGCTTCGTTCATAAAAAAATGAAATCAACAGTAAATAGAGCCCTGTGTTTGCATCCTCATCAGGTTCCGATGCTGTCACTGGATGCCTTGATTGCTGGTGTGATGGACCTGTGGAGAGCAAAAAAAATAATTTTAAAATGTTCATTAACCAAAAAATGGGACTGATGGGTTAAGTGAAAAATCAGGCTTCCTTTGGGATTTTGTGTAAACAGATACCACACTTTGGGCCTGATCCAGCGCTACGAAAATTCGCACGGCGGGCGAATGCGTACGTTCGACCGTGCGAATAAACATACACGCCCCTAACACTCCCATAGTAAAGTACCTGCTTACGACGCCTATACCCTACACTGGGTACGACCGTCGGCCGTACGAAATTTCGCACAAAATACGCTGAGCGTACGGGCTTAGCACGCCCATACTGTACAATTTAAATGGCTACCCCCGCCTCCCTGTAGTAAAACGGGCGCCCAG